>JARFJB010001766.1:0-24836 GCA_036346205.1 Vesta saturnalis
TTGTAATAGTCTTAAAATTTTTATTAATTAATGTAAAAAAATTTAAATTTTTTTACATTATTTTTAAAAATTGATTTAAAGAACAAAATTTTGATGAGACATAAAAATGTAGGAAATGAAACATGTATTTTTAAAAAAACAAAAGAAATGGAAAAATTTAATTTTTGAAGCTAATTTCAAGGAAAAAAATATCAAAATTTTATTTATTTATATTAAAATTATAAAAAAAGTTCCATTTAAAAATATTAGGTTAAAAAAAAAATTTAAATTTTGGTATCAATTTTAAATTTTATTTAAAAAAAATTTAAAATTTTTATATTGTTAAAAAAAGTTTAAAAACAAATGGTTATTTTTATACAACAATGGAAAAAATTTTTAAATATTCAAACAAATTACAACACCAAACACAACACAACACACAAAATTAAAAAATTATATATATATATATATATATATAACAGTGTTCCACCTTTTCAAAAAGAAAACTTGATTCTAGGCTATTTTATGTCGATTTAACGTAAATTACCTTAATGCAAAAATATCCTAAGAGGCTGGAGCTCCTGGAAGATGACCCCTAACATCGGTTTAATTCAAATATTTTAAAATGGTTTCCTTTAAATGATAGCGTTCTGTACATTTAAGTGGAATATTCCCAATCGTATGCCGTGAATATGATTTTTAGTTGTACTCATAAGCGGCTCGTTTGGGCGGGTCATTGGACAGTGTTATTCATAAGTTTTTTGTTTTTCAAAATTTCGCAATTTTAACATAAAATTTTAAAAAATCTTGTCTGAAGTCGCTACGGCGCACCGTTTTGAACTTTTCATGTGTTAATCATACTTTTTTATAAAATTAACTAACGAATTAATTTACAATTATGAAAGATGGCTATGGAAAATGAACAAAATAATAATTGCATAAACGTCAAACTGCTCACATGTCATAAATTAATTTTGCTTTAGAAAGTAAGAAATAAACTCGGGCAAAAAAATAATCGTTTTTCATATAACAAAATGTTGCTGACACAATTAATAATAAAAAAAAATCGAAATAACAACTGAAAGCATGAAACACAAAACTGAATCTACAAAAGATGCTCTACATGACGACCATCCGTTTGTATGCACAAATTTATTCGTTTGTGTAAAGATTGTCAAATTTTTGCGAGAATTCCTCTATGGTTTCTAAATTCGCCGCAGGCATCCTGAATTCTTCTCCAAAGCTGATCGCGTGTTTCTATTGGTTGGGAATAAACCATTGATTTTAGATATCGCCAAAAACAAAAATCGCAAGGATTTAAATCTGGAGACCTTGCTGGCCAAACAACCGGACCGCTTCTTCCGATCTACCGCTCTCGGTAATTGTTATCTAAAAAGGTACGAACAGTTCTGATATAGTGAGCCGGACATCCATCATGTAGGAACCACAAGTTCCGCCAAATATTCAGATTAAAATCATCTAATAAATTCGGTAAAGTATTTTGTAGGAAGTTGAGATATTCTTCGCCGTTTAAACGATTAGGCAATTCTACAGGTCCAATCAAACTATCATCAAGAACAGCTATCCATACATTAATGCTAAACCTTTTCTTATACTTACTTTCCCTTATCGCATGAGGGTTTTCATCAACATAGAACTAATAGTGTGCATTGTGCATATTAAAAATTCCATCTGTTGTAAAAGCGACTTCATCACAAAACAAAATAAAAATGTTGGTCTTCATTCTATTTATTTTGCATCCAATTGGAAAAAGCAACACGAGCAAGAAAATCGCCTGCTTGCACGGCCTGGACTTTTTGAATTGAAAAGGATACAAGCCTTTTGACACATTGGGATACATTGTAGCCAAGCTTCTTACGCTTATTTCGGGATTGTACTCAATTTCCATTAAAATATCATCCTGATATTCTTCCATTACATCAGCATGTCTTACCGTTTCATTATTTTTGGGAATTACCGATCCTATTTCCCTAATTCTTTGATGACGGTAATGTAATTAAACAATATAAAATCTTTCACTTAAAGCTTATTCAACACTTTAACCTCAACTAGTGTCTTTAATACTAGTTATTTTGACGTTCACGCAATTGTTATTTTGTTTATTTTCCATAGCCATCATAACAATGTCTAATGCCCCGCCCAAACGAGCTGCTTATGATTACAACTAAAAAATCACATTTACAACATACGATTGGGCATATTCCACTAATTAAATGTACAGAACGCTATCATTTAAAGAGAAACCATTTTGAAGATATTTGAATTAAACCGATGTTAGGGCGCCATCTTCCAAGAGCTCCAGCTCTCTGAGGAAGTATTTTTGCATTAAAGTAATTTACGTTAAATTGACATAAAATCAGCTCTAGAATCTGGTTTTTTGTGGAAATAGTTTGTGGACACCCTATATATATATATATATATATATATATATATATATATATATATATATATATATATATATATATATATATATATATATATATATATATAGACACACAAAATATTATGTCCTCTTGAGTTTGACCAACATAATAAAAAATATTTTTACTTGAAGAAACAGTATAGGGGGTTGTGGTCTGCTTGTATAGAAATTAGTTTTTACCGAATTAAAAATGTATTCATGTTTAGGGCGTGCCTGTGGTAACGAGATATGTAAGATATTGTCAGGTACGTTATAGATATCAAAAAATTTAAATAAGAAAAAATGTAAGGAATTCAAAATAATGGACACGTCGAAATTAAACCGAGATTTGAGTAAGTTGGCTTTATCCGCAATTTTGCGTACATTACATTAAAACGAAAACGTAATTCCAAAATTTATCAACTTTTAAGCTAGCTACTCATTATGCGTAAGTAGGAGGCTATGGCTGAAAAATGTTAAATAATGATTTAATGTCAGATAAAATTGAAAAGAGTGAGATTTGTTGTCAAAAATGTTAACGTTGCAACAACAAATCTATTTAATACAATGTTATGGCACGTGGGATAAAAGTTACCGCTACATAATAGATCAATTTAACGAAAAGTTTTCTAGTGTTACAGTTTCCCGTATGGGTGTGAAGAAATTGTTAAAAAAAATTTAGAAACTGGTTCCGTAATCAATTTAAAGAAAAATAAGATAGTCCATGATGGAGAAGATGCTGCTAGTCTGTTGGTTTTGGATTCAGAAGAAGATCACCCAACAAATTGCTTGAGAAGGCGGTCACTTCAACTAGGTATTAGCAAATCACACATTCAAAGAATTTTGAAGGAACACAGAATATATGCTTATAAACCCATCTTTAATAATACTTTGGAGCCAGGAGAGGATGTAAAACGTCTATTTTTTTATGGATGGGAAGTGAGATTATGAGAAGCAGAATTTTTCATCGTAATGTGTTTTCCGATGAAGCAACCTTTTCTACCAACAGGACGGTTTCGTCGCGTATATTAATCCTTATCCTAATTTTAGAATTTTAGAATTGCAAGCAAGCGTCAATGTTTGGTTAAAGCAAACGTGTGGTGTGCTGTTTCTTACCATGGAATAATAGGCCCATATTGTTTAATGATAACGTAAATCAGCACACATACCTGGATATGTTGAGAAATTTTCTCCGCGATGGTTTAAGTGATTTACCTCTTGATTATCGTCGCTCAATTTATTTTCAACACGATGGCCGTTGTAACGGGAAAGAAACTGTTTATTTGTATCTGAATGTAATTAATATTAACATGAAAAGCTTGAGTTTTTCCATAAGTTATCTATATATTCAATTTGAAAATATTTAAATACGGGGTATTTGCAAGTGCATTAATGTGGTGCAAGGGAATGACGCTGTTATAATAATGATGTGCAGTTTTTAAAACAGTCGCCTACAGTGAGCGATCACAAACAGGCGCATTAAGAGATCCAACAAAAACGGTCGCATAAAAATATGCGATAAGTGATATTGTAGTCACGCCGGCCTATAAAGTGTGAAAATTACAAATAAGAATTAATTAACAGTGATAGGGAAGAAGTAGAAAATTACCTTCCTTATTAAAATAATAAAAAAGTGCCGTAATAAGTGAAGATAACGCGTGTTGTATAGCTCAGAACCGTAATCAATTGTGTTTAAATAGTGAAGAATAAATATAATAGACAGTAATTGAGCCAAATTGGTAAATCGAAGTATAAAGGACAATAACTCGAATTTATTGAGGTGTAAAAAGGGGGCATTCGCGGTTTGTGAATAGCTTGCTTTTTGTTGAGCAGGCTATTTGTAGTTATATCTGAACAATTAAGTAAAACTGAATAATGCAAATACATCGAACAATTATTTACTATAATCATTAAGTGATGGAAGAAAATTAGAAGTGTATTCAATTACACAAAAGTATAAGAAAAGATAAGGACAACAATAGAGAAACGGTTCCAGAGTGCCGACAGGTAACATCATCGGGGCAGGCGCTAACCTATCTGAGGCCCCTTATCATCGGTCAAAAAAGCCAGCATTACATCATCAGTTTTGCAACGAAAAAATAAGAACCTTTTTGCTTGTGTTAATAAATAAAACTTCTTTGTGTTTGATTTCTCGAAACTTTACATTTTATTATCACAATTAAACGAAAACAATACGTTTGATTCTGATAAAGAGGCTATTTGTTATATGTTAGTTTTAAGAAGGTTATTGTAGATATAGGTTTGATTTTATAAATATTTGTAAACCACATATTGATGCATTTTCACTCAGATTTGGAATTTAATTAAATGAGTATAACGTTTGATTTACTTTTATTGCTAAAGATTATTAATATCACAAGCTTACACAATTATTGAATATATAAATGCAGAAATAGGTCAACTCAACAGGAATCCAAATAAATAAATCGAAATGAGCATAATTTTGGGAAATGATAACAGAAATCGTTTCTTTATATTAACTTAAGCTAGCCGTCTCAACCAATTAAGAAAGGAGTTAGTAAACATAAAGCTTAAAATTCATTTACGCAAACCGAAATTAATTAGCAAGTAAAGTAAAAATTAACTAGTAAATGATATCTTTATAAATTGAACCCATTCAGTTTTAATAAAACATAATAAAAAATAATCATTTCAGGTATTAAATTTTATTCAAAAATGTTGGAATTATAAAAAAGTTTAAAAGAACTCAAATCTTATTCTTTGGAGCGGGTTGAACAAAAGTAGTATCTAAGGGTACTACGCCCGTCGCAATGTCCGGCTCATTATTCTCGTGTTGTTGTTGACTGACTAAATCGCGAATTTGGAGATAACTGGTTCAGCAAAAGTGGTCCAGTTTTATGGCCTCCAAGGAGACCTGAATTGACAGTTTTAGATTTTTATTTGTGGGGGCGTTTAAAACAGGTTCTTTACAAGGAACACTTACCTAATAATACGGAAATGTTAAAAAATTGGATAAGAGATGCTATTTCATCTTTAACAATTCAAGAAATCCGCAACAGACTTAGAATTGAATTGTGTACTGAGAGGGATGGTGGGTTAATTGAATAGTTAAAAATGTTGCTGATTTTTTTTTCGATTTAAGGACACTGTATTAATATTGAAAATTTGATTACAAATTTGTTCGTTATACATCAAGCACAGATTTTTATTCCTTTGTAATTTTTGCGTAAAATTAATAAATCTTTTTTCCTTTGTTTTTATTTTGCGAACACGCTGTATTAATATTGAAGACTTGATTGCAGATTTGTTCGTTCAAGAATCAAGCACAAATTTTTATTCCTTTGGCATTTTTTTGTAAAACTAAAAACAAAATTTTAACGTTTTGGTTTTAACGTAATGTACGTAAAATTGCAGGTGAAACCAACTTACTCAAATCTGGGTGAAATTTGGCACGTATCCATTATTTTGAATTCCTTACATTTTTTCCGTAACAAAATCTTTGATATTTCTTTCAAAAAGGGCAGTTTACCTAACAATATTATACATATCTAGTTAACACAGGTGCATTATAAACATGAATACATTTTTAATTCGGTAGAAACTAATTTCTATACAAGCAGACTAAAACCCCATATGCTGTTTTTTGAAATAAAAATATTTTTTGTTATTTTGCCCTCTAGTAAACTCACTCCGGGGACATACTGTATATTTGCTCTTACATGTGGTGTATGTATATATAGCGTGACCATATTTCCTCGATTACACAAGATAGATTATACAGTACTAAAAAACGCAAACGTAGGAACAACAATACAATGAGAATTAATGGATGGAGCGATAAATAATTTATTCCGGGCTAAAAATCAACATAGATTGATTCTACTTAACGTCGTTATTTGTACACAGACAGATGTGTGCATCTTCGAATCCAATATTAGCCTTTTACATTAGTCTGATAATTAAGTATCGGCCATAATTGTCAATATGGGATTCTTTATATTTACGACACCTTTTATCGTAATTCTGCTGTTCAAAGACTAATTTCTTAGCCAATAATTAAAATTTTATTGCTCAAACCGATAGAAAAACGCTCAAATAGCTCTCGGCTTTAATAAATCACTCAAGTTGAACAACTCAAACCGATGCAAAGTTTGTTTTCTAGGAAACGAATTCAGCGATTTAGATTTTTTGTACAAGCCGATAAAAATACTCAAATATCTCCGAATTAATATAGGGTAATTCCATGTCAACTGGAACAATTTTCAGGATGGTCCCCACTTGACCACCTCCAATTTTGATAAAATTGGATGCAGAAAAGTATAATTTACTGCTGAATTACATCAGCTTTAATTTAAGTTATTTGTGTCGGATTCCATTTTACCTCATTTTTGACTATCAATAACAGAAAAGGTACTTCACTGAGGTTTGTCAAACTCTGGATTTAAATTAAGCACAATAAGTTGTCTAGGCTTCTCAAATATAAATATCGTGTTCCTAATATTTACCTTAATAATAACTTTTAAAGGTAGCGATTTGTTTTGCGCGACACGCACACGTTTTTAGGGGCTCTCATTTAGACCTATATTACTACTTTGCTCAAGTTAGTTTTATAAGTGGTATCTTCACATAAAATTTTATTAAAATTGAAGTTGGTCGGGTGGGTACCACTGGTCCAGTTGACATGGAATTACCCTATATGACTAATATTTTCTTTGCAAAAGGGATGTAAACTTTTTCTTTTAGGAAACAATCTTAAGCAAATGATTTAAATTGTTTGGAATCGAGAAAAACGCAGAAATACCTCAAAATTCTGGACTAAGTTTTTTTTGCTCAAATTGAACAACTCAAACGTCTGCAAAATTTTGTTTAGGAAATTAATAATGAAGACAGTGATGGAAATTTATTTGTTCAAACCTACAAAAACGTTCAAATGCCTCAGAATTATTAATTATTATTAATTATTATTATTATTATGCAAGGTACTGTTTCTGGGAAACTATCCATCGTAGAGGCTTACGCAAAAAAAAGTTATTACTAAAACGGCCAATACAAAAACCTGGAAAATATTTTCAAGTTTCTGAAATGGCCGCTAGGGGGCGTAACTGCAATCTTGAATCTAAAAAGTGATGTTTCTGTGAATTCTACTATATTAACCTAACAAAAAAATAACTGATCTTTGAAGTCGAGGATAATCTGAACTTTTTTTGTTTGACACTTTTTGACGTATGTCTAAAAATAAAGTGGTGGGGAGTTTCCTTAAATAACCCCCTGTATCTTCGAAACGGCTAAGCCGATTTCAACAAACTTGGGCGCGTTGAAATTTGCTATTCTTGGGCTACAAATGTTATGATATTTGTAGTTTTGTTAGTTTCATATGTCGTCGCTAGAGAGCTTTGTTCGACATTCCGACAGAAACGGTTAATTTTCGCAAAAAAATTAAATGCATTGTTATGACTATTTTTCATGAACAAATAGGTAAATGATGTCTAAACAAGCTCGCGAAAATCGCATCTCGATATCTTGTTCCTAACCTAAAATATCGGCCAAAGAAGGCTTTATACGAAAATCCCTTAAATTTTTATTTTTTTTAACCATATTTTTCTGGAATTGTTTCTATTATGTAAGTTGTGGCCCTAAAAAGGACCGATTTAAGGGAGGAAGTTTTTTAATGCCCCCATAAATGCTCGAAATGCTGACCATCACGCTCTATGCATTGCTGAAGCCTCTCATGACTAGACAAAACTGCAGCTTCAATTTCGGCACTCGGTATGTTACGTATTGCGTTACGAATCCGGTTTCTCATATTTCATATCTTCTCTAGTAGTAGGTTTAGTCCGAAACACGATGTCCTTTAAGCGCCCCCATAAATAAAAATCGAGGCAAGTTAAGTCTGGGGATCGCGGAGGTCATGGAAACAGATTTCCTCTTCCAATCCACCCCTGTTGAAATACTGCATTAATATTCTCTCGCACATTAATAGCAAAATGTGCTGGCAACCATCCAACTGCAAAAACAATTTTTGCCTTGTTTCCAGAGGCACATCTTCCAACAACAACGGTCATTGATTGGCCAAAAAGTCAAGAAATACAATGCCATTTAGGGGTTGCGCGAAAAAATATGGCCCAATAATTCTGCCTCCCAGTATGCCACACCATACATTTAAACTCCAACGTCCTTGGCGCTAAACTTCACGCTACCAATGGGGATTTTCTGCTGACCAATAATGCATGTTGCGCAGATTGACTCTCCCGTCACTACTGAAGGTGGCTTCATCGGTCCAAAGAATTTGAAATAAAAATTCTCTATTTTCGCCTATCAAGCCTAACATCCAATGGCAATAGTCTAACCTTCGATAAAAATCTTCCTCTTTCAAGGCCTGATGCAAAACGACATGATATGGGTGCATTCTTAAAGTAATTAAAAAAAGTTTAAACGAATACCTATATATTTTGATGGCCATTATGACCTATGGTCCTTCAAAATATTTTGAACCGATGTCCGTGATATGTCCAACTCAGTGGATAATGCTCTTCTGCTAACATGAGGATTTCCTTCAATATAGCCCAGTACACGGTTAATATTTTCTTGTGTTCTTCCAATTCTTTGCCGTTGAAACGTAGGCCGAAAACTACCATTGGCTTGTAAGCTCGCCACTAATCGGGGTAGAACTCTTACATCGCAAGGACGCCGATTTGGACATTGAGCCGCGTAAACTCTTTTAGCTACTGCGGCATTCTGAAGACATTCAAAATAAACCGCAAGCATATCAACAGCTTCATTATTAGTAAAACGCATTTTGAAACTACAAAAATTGCTCAAAGTAACGCGAAAGTATTGACAACTATTGACAATTTGAGGATTATGTATGTTTTGTTTAGGTATCTGTTTCCATTGCCTGCTTCTATTAATTGTATTTTTCGTATATATCCATAGTGAATATGCATTTAAACAAACAAAAAATAGGCCTTTCGTATAACTTTTAGCATTGCTTACTTGCCCGTAGTATTTCAAAAATGGTAATTTTATTCTGGTGTATGAAATTTACAAACATTTAAAATCGCAATTTCTAGGTAACCTATTCAAAGCCGAAATTGAAGCTGAAGTTTTGTCTAGCCATGAGAGGTTTCAGCAATGCATAGAGCGTCATGTTCAGCATTTCGAGCATTTACGGGGGAATTAAAAACCTTCCTCCTTTAAATCGATCCTTTATAGTGCCACAACTTACATAATAGAAACAATTTCAGAAAAATGTAGTTAAAAAAAATAAAAATTTAAGGGATTTTCGTATAAAGTTTTCTTTGGCCGATATTTTAGGTTAGGAACAAGATATCGAGATGCGGTTTTCGTGAACTTGTTTAGGCGTCATTTAGCTACTTGTGATATGGGGAACTTGGAAACCATAAGAGATACGAGGTTGGCTAAATTAAGGCAAAGTTGTGCATTTACGTGCTTATCCAAATGCAGTCTAAAAAATTTCAAAGCACCAAGTACTTCCGGGGATATCCGAAAATTTGGAAAATGGATTTTATTTATATCGATTAGCATACGAGCTGTAAAATTGCCGGATCTAGAACGTTTTTAGAAATATTTAAATAAATTTGAGTTGTGCATCAAAACAATACCATTAGTTCACTTTGAACTATAATATGCTGAAAACGACTAGTTTTAGTTGTGGTCTAGTAAAAAAGTACCATTAGTCTTTTCCCTTGGAATTTGGAGTCCACGTGAAGAATTTCTCTAATACTCGCCCAAGATGGTGCCCATATGATTAAATCTACAAATTTTAGTTGTAGTCTGTCAAAACAATTTTATTTGTGTTTTTTGCAATGAATGTGAATTACAAATAAACTTTACCGTGTCCAACTCCATAAACCGCTTTTGATTTCTATTATGTACACTCGTATCACATACAGAAAGTTTATAATTCATCTACGAAATTTGAACTATCATAACTTTGAAGTTTAATTTGACCCTACCTAGGTACTAAACTAAAACGATGAGTAAAATTCACAGTACATACAGAAGTTGCGAGTGAAACCATACGTGGTGTACGATATTGACATCAATGAAATACATATTTGTAATCATAAATGATTTCCAATGTCACTAGTAAGTTGTCCATTGATAATTTAGCCGTTTTTCCATAATCTCGGACAGACGTAATGTTTTTTCGTCTCGTTTTTGCAAAATTTTGGTTTAAAATCCAAAAGATTTAAATTGTTTTGTTGTTGCAATTTGAGGATGTTAGAGGTTTGTTTATTACAAGTGAAAATTTGGAATTTCAGTTCTGTAAAGACGTATAGTTTTTTTGTTTGCTGTCACGGTTAATGTCAATTCGAAATTTAGTTACGTTTCATTCACAGGTGATAATTGAGTTACAATTAGAGTAGTGTTAGAATAGTTTTGTGTAAATAAGTGTTCTTGTTATTTTAAGTTTTTGACATTTTTGTAAGTTGATAGGGTAAATTACATCCTTTGAAATTAAATTAATATATCGTCTGCTATTGATGTTGTAAAGCTTTATATTGTATTTCGGATTAAAATCTTTTTTATGTGAAATGGATTTCTTTGTTAATTAAAATCGTAAATATCATATACATTTCCCCTAGGTTTAAAATTAAAAACTCAAATTGTTATTGAGTGTAATTATAATAAATATAAATTCTAAGTTGTTTTTCGTATTAAGTTTTACATCCCTTGACGACTAGTGCCAAGATTCTTTCGTGGTAAAGCATACCGATTCGAGTTTAGTTAAAAATTATTATTATAGGAGAAGGAAATATTTATCTGAACTACAATATGACATAAGTAAAATTTAAGCGCATGTACACCGAAAGTGATATAGCCGTTAGTTACTTGAATAGTTTTCATTGTACAAAGCGCAGGATTAAGAGAAAATATGACATAATTTCTTCGTTCTTCTACCGAGGTGTGTTCGTTTTTTTGCGCGGTTGATATTAAATGTAATGAGCGATATGATTGGTTGCTGTTATTAAAATTTGAAAATGGCGTAACTGAAGGATTTTTGAATGCAGTAGAACTTTATGTAGTTTACCGTGGACATCTAGACCTGCTTATCGTTTCCGAAATTAGGACAGTGTTTTTCAACAAGTGCTTCCTGATTTACGGAGTTTTTATCGCTTTTGCGGATTTTATATATTGTTTGTGGTATTGTGTGCCCGAACCCCATTTACGTGCAAACAGCGTTTAATAGACCAAGTCTCACTGTACATAAATAGTTATTTAAAATCATTGATAGACCTGTAAATACAGCCACCGTATTAAGTTAATAATGTGTAAATAATACCGTGCGTAAAAGCTGTTTGGCTACATAAACTTTACAACGTCGAATGCAGTTATTACGAATATAACATTAACGAGTTTGCTATTTTGAAGTGGTTACCTTTGGTTGCCTCTTAAAGTCATTGAAAGTTTTCCTGACGAGGAACCTACCGAGGAAGCTGTTCACATGCAGAGGGTTTCGCTGTAACCTGAAGGAGAAAGTTCAAAGAATACTTCTAGAAGGTAATCTAACATTGTACTTTAGTAGTGATACTAGGCCGATCCTGGACCAGTTCAAGGTCACCCATGTAAATCTTATGGGGATTTATTTCAAGGTCAAGTGAGTTTTCTCGTTATGCCAGAACGCGCTGCACGTCTCAAGCATGTTTTTGGCGGGGGATTTAAATTTTTGGAGTCACTCGCCCTCTGGTGGTGAAATCGGAAGCTTTTGGAGCTCTTTCAAGGTCAAACTTTAAGCGGGATCAAGGTCAAGGTCAAAGCTAAAAATAGAAGTTTTGAAGGTCAAAGGTTATTGACCTACGGTGGTGTCATATTACATTTCTTAGAAATATAAAAGGTCAAGGTGAAAAGCTACAAATAGAAGTTGCAACTGTAGGAAAGATGACTAATTTAACATTTCTGTAAAAAAATAATAACATATATATATATATATATATATCTATGTATAATTGTTTGGAAATAAATTATATATTTTTGTTGCAAAAAAAGAAAAAGTCTTCTATTTTTGATTAAATGAAGGGTATATCATAATGAAGAGAGCTGCTATTGATGAGACTAAAAAAATGTAGCGTATAATAATATGGTGTCTGCAGCTATATTGGCTAAGTCTTCAAGGTTAAGATTTATTGGTATCATATTACAATTCATACCAACCAATCTTCAAGGTTAAATTTTATTGACAAGGTATTGAGAAGGTATCATATTACAGTTCTTTTAGACTCTTAAAGGTTCTAAGAAATAGCAAATAAGCATTCTTAACCAATCACACATGTAACTGACTTTGTGCATATATATATATATATATATATATATATATATATATATATATATATATATATATATATATATATTATATATATATATATATATATATATATATATATATATATATATATATATATATATATTGATATAAAAAATTATTACATGAAATGGTAGATTGTCACTTCTAAAACACAACTGCGCTGAAAAAAAAATTTTTTTTTTCTCAGAATTAGATGAAAAATTTAAATTTTTAAGAGCGCATTTTTCTAGGACTTTACAAATTTTTTTAGTTCTATCATTGGCGCTCTAATTTATTGGATCTGTATACGAAATTTCAGAATTTTTGGGTAAAGGATTATCGAGTTGTGATTTATTAAGCGATTAACAACGTTCAGTTTCGTTTTACTTTAATTGGTAAAACAAATTTTTTTTATCACATTTTTTTTTGTTTTGGGAAATTTTTGAAACTGCTATCATTGGCGCTCTTATTTATTGGATCTGTATACGAAATTTCAAATTTTGGGTAAAGGATTATCGAGTTGTGATTTATTACGATTAACAACGTTCAGTTTCGTTTTACTTTAATTGGTAAAACAAATTTTTTTATCACATTTTTTTGTTTTAAATTTTGAAACTGCTATCATTGGCGCTCTTATTTATTGGATCTGTATACGAAATTTCAGAATTTTTGGGTAAAGGATTATCGAGTTGTGATTTATTAAGCAATTAACCGTTCAATTTAGTATTACTCTAATTCGTAAAACAAATTTTTTATCAAATTTTTTTTTTTGGCAAATTTTGAAACTGCTATCATTGGCACTCTTATTTATTGGACCTATATCGAAAATTCAGAATTTTGGGTAAAGAATTATCGAGTTGTGATTTATTAAGCAATTAAAACCATATATTTACATATAACTATCTTTACTATCACTACCACAATTATTATTTACTTTTAAAGCGTCTTTCGTTCAAATTACAATGCACCTTTATTTCATGGCACATTCATGAAGTTGCATCATTTTCTTTTTACCTCAACAGCTCTAAATCTATCCTCAATTTTTCATTTCCTTAATTAACACCTCAGTCTTTCTTCCTCTCGTCAATACTTAATAATTCTTTTTCTCTGCTTATCATTCTTTTACTTTCACCATTTCTAGCAATAAAAGTTTACTGAATAATGCAATCCCAAGCCTTTTATTATAAACATGCATCCTTTCAAAATAAGGGTTTAATTATCCCTGTATATTTTTTGATACGTGTACCTTTCAATTGTTCATCCGGGTTGTATCACAACGAGCTGCATTAGTTGCAATTAAGATTGGAGCGATAGTTGCCTCGTCTTCGCTAGTTATTAGACGTTTATCTGGTTCATTCATTATTATTAGATCATAGAGACCACTCGCGCCATTATACCGAATTAATAACCAAATCCTTTGTCTGTATTTACCGGTGTCTTACCAATTGACCACTTATCGCTTGAAATGCCGTAAAGGACTCCATAAGTGATATCAATTGCATTAGATGCATCACTCAGCATGCGCTCTATGTATATCCGTGGTAATGGATCATATTGTTCCAGAAATTCTCTTGATGCGGCAGTATTGAGTACAATAGAATCGGTCGTAGTCGCTTCTTCTTCTTCCACTTGAGGTGTAATTTCTTTAATCACGCTAGTCTCGAGGAACGATGGTGTCTCTTGAAAATACAAAAGTTGTGCATGAAAAAATTGTATCTTGCCAATGGTACAATTATATGTACGTAAACGTTGTCAATTGCTTCCATTAATAAATCATAACTCGGTAGTCCTTTACCCAAGCAACTCTCTTCATTATGATGTACCTACTCTTCATTTAATCAAAAAATAGAAGACATTTTATTTTTTGTAATAAAAAATACATAGTTTATTTCCAAACAATTATACATAGACATATGTTATTATAATTTTTTTTACAGAAATGTTAAATTAGTTGCCTTTCCTGAGCTGGTAATCTACATGTCATTCTCAGACAGATATTGTTTAAACTTTTCAATGCGATCTTCTTTTGAAGTATTCATAAAATTGTAAGGAAGTATGGACTTAAAGTTCTGGGTTTCAATGATAATATGTTTACCATACTTTGTGTCGATGGTATTCATATAGTCACTTTATATTTTACACACCTCCAAGTCTTTTACGTTCGTGAAGGATTTACAGAAAGTGCTACCGTTCAATGCAGATAGATCCATTTATTTTTGACAAATTCTGTCCTGTTTAATAGCATAAACTTTGATGCAGTCAGCTCAAAAACAGATACCTATTTTTTCTAGCAACAGGCAGAAACAGCTCAAAACAGCTTTCCCGGTTTCAAAACAGCTCAAAACAGACCTAAAACCGGTACCCGTTTCTCAAAACAGGTAGCTGTTTCTCAGAAGCGTATCTGTCTCCTGTAGACTGAAAGCAGTTTAGGTTCTCATTATCCAAAAAAAATTAACTACAGCAATGAATTGGGAAAATTATGAACATTTCACAATATATAACTGGATTCTAGAAAACGCTGAAAAAGGTCATTTCAAGGCGAATGGTTAGGTTGAACAAGCGGACCTGACTCAAGTGGCCATCAGTTTAATTTGAGGACTACATAAACACTTTAGGCCTAATATTTATGTATCAGTATGTTTTATTATTAATAAATAATACAAATTACAATTGGTCTTTTTATTATTATTCTTACAGAAATTACATTCTACGTTAGTTCCTTAAGTACACACTATATTACAATAAGTTATATTCATACTAGTCGGTACCTATACAAGCAGGACATTTATATCCGTTATTAAACCAATAGTAATGCTTTCTACAGTAATTTAAGTGTTCCAAAATGCTTGTTATTCTTACCGGCATCATTGAATTATAAATGAGATTATTGCCTTACAATAATATGCTTATAAACTACGTTATCATCATCGATCCATGAATATTATTTTAATCCCAACCACTTTACGTACACTTTATTCTTTTTACGTCAAATGACCTTTTCCACCAAATACACATCCGGATATTTAACCTTTTGCAGTTCCTGTCTATAAATAGGGTTGTCTTGTAGTAAGTACGTGACCGGATTCCTACACGTACTTTAACAATCTTGAAAAGTTCACTAGACCAATTTGGTATATAACCTTTATCAAATATTCTTTTAAATTTTGTAAACACCGAAAATGTGAATAGCATAAACTTTGATGCAGTCAGCTCAAAAAACAGATCCCTATTTTCTAGCAACAGGCAGAAACAGCTCAAAACAGCTTTCCCGGTTTCCGAAAACAGCTCAAAACAGACCTAAAACCGGTACCCGTTTCTCAAAACAGGTAGCTGTTTCAAAAACAGGTAGCTGTTTCTCAGAAGCGTATCTGTTTCCGTAGACCGAAAGCAGTTTAGGTTCTCATTATCCAAATGTTTATTCTTAGATAACATTTTAAATTATCTAGTTCTTCTTCTTCTTCTTCTTCTTTGAAATACTCATAAAAGCGTTGAGGTAATACATGCGAATAAGATATGTCAGTTAATAAATCTTTATTAGAATTTCACTACAATTTTTTCATATAAATGATATACGTGAGCCAACGCGCAGTGACAAGTGTTTTGTGTATGAAAAAAACAGCATGGATGAAGTTTGGGTAAAGTATGTTGTTCTTCAAACACCGTAATGCTTTTTTTTTTAATTTTTGAATAAAATCAGCTTTCTCTCGTCCTTTAACGTACACCTCATCTATTGTTGATATGCAATCACTAAGTATACTAGGGAATAGACGTGGAGAAGTATATCCATATTCCCACTTGATAAAGTGGTGGTTGTGAATTAACCAATTAGCTTGCTTTTGAAATTCACTATCCAAGGTGTGCCATGGAAATGGAGGCTTGAATACGTAATGAGCAATTTGCTCTCCATTATATATCGCTAGTTCCTTTGGTGTAAATATATTTCTTGCTGTTTTGAATCCTTGCACATCAATTATAACAATCATTACTTTTCTATATTTGTCTGGTTGTCTTCGTGCGTGTTGTATATGCGCTAATGCAATCGTGCAGTATTTCTACATGCTACATTTAAACAAATAGAACTGATTTTCTGGTTTAACACACTATTACAATAGTAAATACGTAAGCGATTTTAATGTGCAAAAACAGTGCTTTAAATATATATATATATATATATATATATATATATATATATATATATATATATATATACTTTTTAGAAAAACATGATGTTGAAGCGAATGATATGTGATTATAAAATTTAAACTTATATAAAGGGTAGACTCCACGAGGATACCTGAGCAATAGAGCATGCACAAAGTCAGTTACATATGTGATTGGTTAAGAATGCTTATTTTGCTATTTCTTAGAACCTTTAAGAGTCTAACATAAGAACTGTAATATGATACCTTCTCAATACCTTGTCAATAAAATTTAACCTTGAAGATTGGTTGGTATGAATTGTAATATGATACCAATAAATCTTAACCTTGAAACTTAGCCAATATAGCTGAAGACACCATATTATTATACGCTACATTTTTTTAGTCTCATCAATAGCAGCTCTCTTCATTATGATATACCCTTCATTTAATCAAAAATAGAAGACTTTTTTCTTTTTTTTTTGCAACAAAAAATATATAATTTATTTCCAAACAATTATACATAGATATATATGTTATTATTTTTTTTTTACAGAAATGTTAAATTAGTCATCTTTCCTACAGTTCCGGCGCTGGTAATGCATCATTCTCAACCAGATATTGCTTAAACTTTTCGATGCGATCTTCTTCTTTTTGAACTATTCATAAAATCCTAAGGTAAGTATGCACTTAAAGTTCTGGGTTTCAATGATAATCCTTGAAGATTGGTTGGTATGAATTGTAATATGATACCAATAAATCTTAACCTTGAAGAGCTTAGTCAATATAGCTGCAGACACCATATTATTATACGCTACATTTGTTTTTTAGTCTCATCAATAGCAGCTCTCTTCATTATGATATACCCTTCATTTAATCAAAAATAGAAGACTTTTTTCTTTTTTTTTTTGCAACCAAAAATATATAATTTATTTCCAAACAATTATACATAGATATATATGTTATTATTTTTTTTTTACAGAAATGTTAAATTAGTCATCTTTCCTACAGTTCCTGGTAATGCATCATTCTCAACCAGATATTGCTTAAACTTTTCGATGCGATCTTCTTCTTTTTGAACTATTCATAAAATCCTAAGGTAAGTATGCACTTAAAGTTCTGGGTTTCAATGATAATATGTTTCCCATACTTTGTGTTGATAGTATTCATATCAATCACTTTATATTTTGCACCCACCTCCAAGTCTTTTACGTTCGTGAAGGATTTACAGAAAGTGCTACTGTTCAATGCAGATAGATCCATCTTTATTGATTCAAAACGCTTATGAATTATAGTTGACACCGGAACTGTCCTATATATTACTGCATCATGATGTTAGAGGAGAGTGCACTTTGATAATTGTATTGATAGGCTAATCTGCATCTGATGAGGATGAACTGCTACCATCAGGAGATGCCGTCCATTTTTTTACATCGTTGCAAAACTGATGCAATTGCACAGCTTTCAGTTCTTCTACAAAACATGTTCTACATATTTCCTTTAAATTTAAAAACTTTTCACATATCATTACTCCTTTTCATACTTTTTCACTAGGATGTTACCTCCTTCACTATAATCACCTCCCCCGTAAACCGCCTCATGTTCGGCATCGAATACTAATGCTGAAAATTCTTGCTTCAAGCGTTCCACCGCTGTTCTCAGGTCAGTTGCTTTGGTCCATTGCTCTTGAGCGTATGCCATCCACATGTTTTACACAACACTCACTACCCATTACACTATTTCCTTATATTGTTACTCTAAACGACCCCCACTATGTTACATTAGTGCAGATATGAACCATCTCTTTGATTACCATACATATCTGGTTACGCGCATAAGCTACTTTCAACGATGATGCTGTCACTATACTTTTTAGCTGTAACGCGATCACCTTTTAGTGAGGACATGAACCGACCATTTTTTAGCTATGATATACAGATCAATAATCTTTGACCACGCTATTTTTAGACTTCTAAGAATTGTAATATGATGATGACATTGCAGTTTCTATTTTTTAACTTCTGACCTTGACATACAAATTTCCCTTGTAATATGATGAGGGATGGTGACATTGCAATTTCTATTTTTAGCTTGAAGTGGAGCATTCACCTTCAATGAACTCATGACCTACTTTTTATGCATAGCTTATGAGATCGTCATCGTCGTCGTCGTCGTGACCTTCAAGTGGAGTACACCTTGAAAATTCTATTCTTAGATTTATGATTACCTTGCAATTTCTATTTTTAGCTTTTCACCTTGACCTTTTTATATTTCTAAGAAATGTAATATGACACCACCGCAAGTCAATAACCTTTGACCTTCAAAACTATTTTTAGATTTATGATTACCTTGCAACTTCTATTTTTAGCTTTTCACCTTGACCTTTTTATATTTCTAAGAAATGTTATGACACCACCGCAAGTCAATAATTTTTGACCTTGAAAACTATTTTTAGATTTATGATTACCTTGCAACGTCTATTTGTAGCTTTTCACCTTGACCTTTTTATATTTCTAAGAAATGTAATATGACACCACCGTAGGTCAATAACCTTTGACCTTCAAAACTTCTATTTTTAGCTTTGACCTTGACCTTGATCCCGCTTAAAGTTTGACCTTGAAAGAGCTCCAAAAGCTTCCGATTTCACCACCAGAGGGCGAGTGACTCCAAAAATTTAAATCCCCCGCCAAAAACATGCTTGAGACGTGGAGCGCGTTCTAGCATAACGAGAAAACTCACTCGACCTTGAAATAAATCCCCATAAGATTTACATGGGTGACCTTGAACTGGTCCAGGATCGGCCTAGTATCACTACTTACTTTTATGGATATTGTGTTTATTTTACAATTGTTTGCATTTTTTTTAATTATTCGGCGATAAAGCAGATAAACGTAGTATCTTTGGTTGAAGCGTTAGTCCTTTTACAGTATTTTAAATTAACGTTGACGAACTACTTTTATTTGCATTTTTTAATATTTTAACAACAGACTGGCGCCCATTACACGGCTTTTCCCTATTGCGACTCGCCCTTATTTGTGACTTTCGCCCGCGGCCCTATATCCCACCGAGCTAGTCCAGTGTACATTAATTATCTGTTACCTTCCGTTCTAATTTGATTTTCGACTGTAACAACGGATCTGATTGATAAGACGAAATTAGAATAATATGCCATGTATAACCTAATAAATGTGTGTGGTGAGAGCAATAATTGTTTTACTGTAACAAATGGGTTATAGGATAAGTATTAATGTAAAATAAACGTACATTTTATTTTATCATGTAGCAAACCTTTTAGACTATATGCTTTATCCAAATAATTAATGAAACATGTATGCATATTGGCTTTAAAAGTCGTATACAGAGGATATTTTAAAAAGATTTTAAATTATTATGTTAAATTTTTCGAGTTCAGTATGATTTTCTATTAGTTATCCGATCGATTAGTTTACTAGTTCGAGTCGTTCTACCTCTACTGAAACTTATGAAGATCCATAATGTTTTGTGTTATCTAATAACTTGTATGTCATCCAAGCTCATTCTTTAACATCGGAACTTTATACAAGCTTTCTTTTACATCTATAATAGGGACATAAAAAAATATTGCACGAATTTACGTGTTTTTCGGTTAATATAAACCCACATAAAAATACTATCACGTATAAATTGAACTACATCTAACGCATCAAATAACTTATAAATCATCACTATGCTTTTAAAACCTCTGAGGATATGTTATGGTATATATCTACATTTTATTCCAATACACTAGTATATCCATATTTTAGGAAAAACTGGTCTTCGGGTTTTTTTTCTAAACAAAGTCAAACAAAACGACTTTATATTTACCAATAATAGATTTTTCGTTTGTTTAGAAGTGAAATGATTACTTTTCTCAAAATTTGCGTTTAGATTACAATTATACTTTTTAGTAAAATATAAATACACCAATTGCTTCGTGAAATGTCAATTAACATAAAAATTTGATAATTGCATTTGCTATTCGAGTATTGTGCTGTAAACCTTTTTAAAAAATTAAAAAAGGAACATGGTGAAATTAAACGAGTTTACATCAAATCCCTTGCCGTTAACAGTCAACATTTCATAAATCATGATATGACAGAAAGAGATAATTTATAATCCTATCAGCGAATGTTTTCATTTTCAGGAAAATTGAATTATTATATATTCTGTATGTTTTCCTACCGATTATTCGCACACAACGACCTTAAACTTTTCTTTTTGAATATTATATAGAATTATATACAGGTATGGAAAAAGATTATTGCGAGTCTGACTTATAATAAGCTAGAAAGAAACCCAACAAGCATTATATGAGTGTGAGAGAGACATAACTTTACCAATGTTACCACTTGTACATATTTGCATTTAGGCACAAAATATGAACTACTTAAGTAGCAATTAAGATGATGTTGAAAAGTAGCGTGTTCTTTGAAACTATTAAGTAAATACTTTACCTTAAACATTAAATGATAATACCTCGAAGTTTATTGTAATTGCGAATTCATAACATGGTTCGATTGCTACTCGTGAGAAGACCCAAGAAGAAACTTACGAGGGCTACAAACAAGAATATTAACATTTACATTGATAGTATAACTTAAATTTAAGGTTTAACTTTAGCATTATAATTCTTATTGAGAAACCAACTATTTTTAAAAATGAACAGACTACACTTTTTTCAAAACTCTACTTTATAAGATTTTCGAAAAGAACACCTTTCGCAAGGCATTAACCCAATCTGTGATCAAATTTAGTTCGGGTGTTTTCTAACATTTATAGGGTGATGCTGTTTAAAGAGTCTATAATTTTGACACGAAGTTCGTCCAAATTGTTACCACGTTCATGCCTGTGCTCATAAATTTGCTGGAATACGTATCCCCAAACAAAAAAGTCGTTTGACGCGATATCAGGTGAGCGAGGAGCATATTTAATAGTACCTTTTCCACTAATAATACGGTTAGGGAACGTAGTTTCCAAAAACTCTTATTGCAGGACAGCTATCTTATTGATGCCTAATGTCATCAAAATTTATATTGAGGCGTTGAACAGCTGGAACTTTCTGGTTTCTCAACAGTTCTAAATATTTGTCTGCATTCAAGTTTCCGTTGATAAAAGATGAACCAATTATGGAATTGCCTACAATTCCTGCCCACACATTAACTTTATGGGGGTATTGTGTCCGGTAAGGAATACTAATGTGTTTGTTTCCCCCGGAGTAACCAACAGCGATAGACGGATTGTGATGGCCATGTAAGTTAAAAGAACATTCGTCGGTAAACAAAATATTTTCAATAAATGTTTCGTTTTCATTAGCCCGATTCATCGTATCTTCACAAAATTCCATACGCTTTTGATGATCTTCTGGAAAAATTTCTTGTGTAGTTTGCAACTTATAGCAACGGTATTTATTTCTTTTCAAGATATTACGAACTGTTCTTGGTTCAATTTTCATTTCTTCAGCAATTTTTGTACTATTGCACGGGAGTACTACCAGGGCACTTGCGCCGCCATCTTGGATTTTGACGTCACAAAATCCCCGGTGGTGTGGGGCACTTACGCGGCCATTTTTTTTATGCCCACGTGGGTGACCGCGTTTTCAACACTTTTTTATCCCTAATTATTTTTTTATACGCTTACGTGAGAGACCGTATTTTTTACCCTTATTTTTGTAATGATTTCTTTGGGTTATTTTGCGACCCTAATTATTATTGGTGGTATTAAAGACCTTCTGGCAGCTAGGCCTTTTTTTGTAGTAGCTAACGGAGGGGCTGGGGGCTGGTCTTGGACTGGGGGGCTGGACCTGGAGCTAGGTCTTGAACTTGGAGTTGGTATTGAACCTGATGAGATTAGCGTCTTGATTGAAAAGAATGTTATTTAGTCTATTTAAACGAGTTTGCTGTTGGAGTATCTGTTAGAATCGTTTAGCGATTCAAGATGGAAGGTCAGTTTTAATGTGTTTCGGCTTGTATGTGCTTGTAATCAACTACCGAGACCGTGTGCAATTATCGTAAACAAGAATCCTGAAAACAAACCAGGTCAGCATTGGACCGCTATCTACATTGACGAGAATGGTAACGGAGAGTATTTTGATTCCTTTGGACGAGCACCGCTAGGATATCATTTACGTTTCCTAGAGAAGAATTCCAGGTGCTTCGTATACAATAAACAATACTACAAGACTATCACTCGGATGTGTGCGGACCTTATACTTTAATGTTTCTATATTTTAGATTACGTAATTTACCTATGTTTGATTTTGTAAAAAACTATTTTAGTACATGTAGTAAATGACGAGATAATCAAATTATTGTTTAACGCCTGTTACCCAACCATTCTATTCTGATAAATAAAGTGATTTTTTAGTACCCTACCTTTTTTAATTAAGAATTGCGTGATACCTACTTTTTTTTCTTTCTTTTTAATTCAGCATGTGTATTTTTAAAAATCGTGTTATAAAATTTTATGATTTAGTGTTTTTTAAAAGAAATTATGTTAACCATTCGATATTGGTAATCAAATGTTTAGACTATTAATTTTAACAGAGTTATATAATTACACTGTAATTAGCTAAAGTAAACATGAACAGTGGTTTCTTACTACATATTGTTGTGGAATTTAAAACACTTAATTGCATTCCAGACTCTTAATATGGTTTTTTATAAAAACAATTTGTGTGTCCGCATGTATAATATGAATATTTTTCAAACCGTTTTGTTATTAATTATTTTAAGAGAAAGGTAAAATACAAGTAGCAGTATTCAGGTTTTGTGTATTACGTTCTAAATTAGTTAGTGATCGGAATGTAATAGTCTGTTTATATCCAGCCATTCACAAATCGTATTTTAGTGAGACACGTTGTATAAAAAATATTTCAGTTCAACGTATGGTACAGCTGAAGGAAAAAACACTTCTAAAGGTAAGCGTATTATTTTAATATATGTTTTTTACCTGATATTGCTAACAAAAATGTCGATAAAGATTTTTTAAAATGTATTATTACTCTTATAGGATGACGTCATAAGATCAGCTCTACAAATAGTAAATACGTATTCGTGGATTTTAAACTTGTAGCTATTGTTAATTCACGTATAATAATAAAACCATTAAAACCTTTTTCCTTTTATTTCCATTATATCAGTTTGATATTCTTAAAAACATGTTAATTTAATTTAACTCTGTGTTATATATAAGTAATTATTACTTTCCAGTCTTTTTTAATGGGGTTTTTACGTGTTAATGAACACGTTACAATGAAACAATTTTGTGCGTATGTAATTGAACATGCAAATAAATCAGATATGATGTTCCGAATGTATAGGTGGTGACTGTTTAGAGAATCTGCCTATACATAAAGCATCATAGCATTAGAGTAGAAATTATTATTTCACGTCATATTTAATTAGACTTTAATGTATTCAGTTTGAACTGTAATCTGGTTTCCGCAAACTGTAAGACATAATTTCGGTTGATTGATTGAGATTGATCTGGTGATCGAGCGTGATTTGTTTCAGATTGATTAATTGAATGATTTGTTTGTGTGTGTGAAAGAGCCGAAAGAGAGAGGGTGAGAGAGAAACAAGATAGAGCAAGAGAGAGAGGTGTGCATTATCAACTTCTATTATAGAAAATGTTCATTAGTCTATATGCCGTTAGATGGCGCAAAAGTCAATTTTAACTCAAAGGGGCCAGGGCGCAGACCCTGATACAAGTCCTGCCTTACAAGAACCTCCTTATTAGAATACAGTTTTGTATGACGGGGCGAAGGCCTACAGCTGTAAGATTAAGTTAGAACCACATACAATTGCATCAAGGGGGCCACGATAGGGGCTACGCTCTACACTTGTCTTATAAGGTTAGGGTTCCCATACCATCTCCATCCAGGGGACGAAGGCCTGAGAACAAGTTGCTAAGCCCTACACGTGTCGTACAAGAACCTCCTTATTGGAAATACAAGGTTTTTTCGTATGGTAAAAGATCATCCAAAAGC
>JARFJB010001770.1:0-277500 GCA_036346205.1 Vesta saturnalis
GAAAAGAAAGGATGGTCTCACACGAGGGTTATAAAAAAGGGTTGAAAATACGGTCTCACACGTGGATGTGCAAAAATAGTAAAAATACGTCCACGTAAGCGAGTAAAAATAAGGGTGGAAAACCGGTCTCCACGTGGATGTGCAAAAATAGGTGAAAAATACGTCACACGTAAGCGTGTAAAATAAGGGTGGAAAAACCGGTCCCACGTGGGCATATAAAAAGTGAAAGGGCGGGTTGACGTAAAAAGGAGGGATGGTGCCGTGTACTACTCACAAAAGCACATGGTTCTGCATTTCTAAGAACTTTTCGTAATTTTCACTTGTCCATCTCTTTCTAACAATTTGTTAATATTATTCGAAGAAGCCATGAGGGAACGCTTTCCTCTAAACATCTTCAGTATCTAAACAAAATTTAAATGTGACTTGATATATGATTATCAACAGCTTTGTACTTTAAAGAAATTTGATTAAAACAAGAGTTTTCAGCAAATTTCGATAGTTAAAAGCACTTATCAAGAAAGTCTAAAACGGTAATGACAAAACACATGAAATGTAAACGTTGTTTAAAAAATAAAAATCGTTAATTTAGATAAATTCATCAATCAGATATATTGGAAATATTTGCAAATCAATCAGATATATCCACGCGAGATGCATTTTTATTAATTAAAAATTAACACTTTGAAGTCGGTATCGTTACCAGTCAAGTTAACGCTAAATAATCGTTAGAGCGCCACTTATTCGAACATTATTTCAAAGATAAAAGTACTCAGATATTTTGTAATATTAAAATTATCGTAATACGGTAAACGCGAGAATAAATGTAGATATGTTGTTTTGTGAAGTATTATACTAAGAAAATAAGTTGAATGTTACAATATGTTAAATTTGAAGCGTTTTTTTTTTTGCAAAATTTTTTTTTTTTTAAATGTCACGTACATTTTTCTAAATCTGCTGAATTCATTGCATATAAAAATGCAAAAAACTTAAAATCGACCAAATTTGCATATACGTTGTTTTTGTTAAGCACGGCAGTATAGGAGTGAGAGACACGTCAGTAGGTCTAGAATTTAATGAAAAGCGTGCAGTAGCATATAGAAATCGTTAAGTTATAGGCTTGACCAACAAATTCTAATATCTGTCGGTATATGATTCGCATTTTCCACGTACCGGATTCCCGAAACGCATGTCAGTACTACCAAAGAGTATATAATAGGAAAGAGGAGCAGTGTATTGGGATTTAAAGTAGTCGAGTATTGTGTTTGAACAAAAAATTTACAATTTTAGATAATATATGAAAAGAAACAGCATCTTAGAATACTGTAAGAGAGATGTTATATGTCGAATATTTACCTGTCTTAACAAGTTGTTAACAGGCATGTTGTCAATTAAAAATTTATTAGGACAATGTTTAAATTGTGTATGCATATTTTTTACATGAAAAGGAGATTACAGAACTTAAAATTTTAGAACCCTGATTTTTCCCTATTCTCAATCAAACAGACTTAGTAAATTATCTTAACATTAAAAACGTAAAACAAATGTTCCAAGAATTTATTTTAAAACAACAAAAGCACTTTCATCGAAAGAAAATTTAAAATGCACAATACTGCACAAATAGAACGCAAATTACGCAAATCAATTGAATTTAGAAATGGCATTATCTGTACACTGCTTTAAAATATAAAAAGAAGAAATTCAATAAATTCGTGACAACTTAATTAAAACCACACATTAATAATAAATAAAAAACATTTTTATAGATTTACAAATGTTGCAAATGCATTAATTTTTGTGATTTTGTTTTTTAAGCACCTACAAATAATTATGTCTGAATTTGAATAATTGATATTTAGCCATATTCAGTGCATCCACTTTTTGTACAATATCAATTAAATTTTTTAGTTATGTTTTTCATTTTGGGAAAAGTAATTTTCAAATGCTTCTAATGCCAAAGTTACCTGCATGACTAGATTGGTAGGTTTTTTAAATACTTAACACTTTGAATAGTCCTTTCTATTAAAAGTAGATTAGTTTTGTTACTTAAATATCTTCCACAGATAATTTTCGCATTGTTTGAATTAAATTTTTATTGTGTTTTGTAAACAACGTACGGACATATCTAATCGCACATTCTTAAAGTTACACATTTACAGAAAATACAGTCTGTTCACAATCTGTTATATAAGTTCCCTTTCATCTTACCATCACCACATGTATGTTTTGTCCAACTGGTTCCTAATAAACATTCATTATGCAACTCCATATTAATATCTTCATGATTTCAGTTGGAATTTTCCGGTGGCTTCAAAATCTAATTTATTTCCACTGCAAGGATTGTCGAAATGCTTTTGCATATTTGAATAAATGTAGAGCACTTTCACTATTAATTGGACTTTTAAATTAATTGCTATGCAGATTTTGAAAATATTCTTATATTTACCGCATTTTGAAATGTGTTCAGCAAGATGGAAATCACTTAATTTAAGCGCCGAGCAGATTACACTGTTTGTATATCATAACAAGTTTTATGTATAAGAAACTTTATTCCTTCCACAAATATAATGTAGCAAATTATTTCTGACACTTTGATTGTTAACATCATACATGGCAAATATTTTTCATTAACATAAAAATGGCGTATCTTCTGTCACATATAAATTAGAAAGGCACTCGGTTACAGCTTGGTTATCACTATTCGGACATTTAACCCTACAGCTTGTAATGCTCAATATTTTTGATAATAACGTTTTAACAATTATGTTTAACACGTTGCGGATAAATAATAGCTGATAGAGTCTTATTTATTAAACCTCGAACCATGAACACCAACGCTTGTGACGCTTTATTTTCTGCCCAGATGGCCATAATCTTGAAAATCTGATGAAATCGTTTGAGTTGTAGTCCAAGTTTTTTGATATATTTCATCCATTAATAAAAGATTTTTCGTCTGTTGTCATGGTTTTTACTTTGTCTTTCAAGTTTATGAACATATGGGTATCTGTTCCAGCAAAATCAGTCATTCGAAGCCACGTACATTGTTTTTGATGGTAACACGAACTTTAAATTTTCCTCATGAATAAATATAACGCCAGATTTATAATAGACTTAATTTTTCTTGTTTGGTCCATGCATTTACGTTTATGATTAACCTGCATCATAACAAACACTTTCACAATGTGTGGTAATCCGTCAGTCAATTGTAAGAATGATGTCTTCAATTTTTTTAAGCGTATAATGCAAATTTTTGCCATCATCATTTTACGTAAACATTGAACGCGAGTCGCAGAGTGTAAAATCATGTTGTTTTTTTTTTTTTAGTCGGATATCGATGACCGCCTATGTATCTTTTTGGTTAATTAATTTGTATTAAAGACAGTAGAGTAAACTATTAGTGTTATTAAATACATGAATAAAAGTTAGTTTTAATTACATATTTACTTTTGTACTTATGTGTTCATAACAAACTTATAATAATCTTTTATTTATGTATTTATAAATTGATAATTATATTATCTAGAATTAAATTATTTTTAGTTTTAAAATAGTTTATGCAAATATAAGCAACCTATGTGAAGTTAGCCATAATTTTTTCGTTTTTAAAATTTCGATAAAAACCTATAAAAAATTAGTAATCCAAAACATATAAAGAGGAATATTGATATAAATCACATTTTCCATTATTTCAAATTAAACGCTTATGCGATCTGTCAAGGCGCATGAACAAATTTTATGGATGATATGGCCTTTTTTATTTTTTGTCATGAAGAGTACATAAATAAATAATATTGAATGTAATTATTTTTATAAGCCAGAAAATGACTTGAATTGTGTATTTCGAAAATTCAGTAAACGCGCATGAACAAATTGTTTATGGATGATATGACAACTTTTTCTAAATTTTGTTTGTCAAAGCCTCGAAGAGTACATAAATTACATAACATACTAAATTTCGATTCCGAAAACACCAAATTCAAATTTTTGGACTTATAAAAATAATTACATTCCATTTTGATATGTGTATTATTATGTACTTTCCAGGATTTGACAAAATCACAACAACAACAATATAAATGTATAAAATAAAACAATAACAAAAACGACCAACAGTAATTACGAAATCGCAAACCAAACGTACAAGAACCAGCAATGTCGATAATTCATGTGAAACTGACGTATTTATTTTTCTATTTATGGAATTAACGAAAGTAATTATATTTTTGTTAATGCATTAAAGGGGATCTATATTTATTTAAAAATACCATTTACACTCAGGTAAAGGCACAACCATTTGTTAAGAGTCCTATGCAGTGAAACTAAAATTGTAATTTTTTGATATGCAACACACAATACCTAAAATATTTAAAAATTGTTGACATGTTTCTCGCCACAGGAGGGCCTTATAAACTACTCAGACCTTTATAATCCGATTACCGAAAATCAGTAGGTAAATAAATAAAGTGAAAATGTTTAAATGCATTTTAGAAGAACATGTTCAATTTTAATATGGATTACTGGTTAGGTACAAAATTAATGCGCACTACTTACGGTTATATAATTCAGTAATTCTATCTGCTGAATAATTATTACATTAATTTTTAATTGTATTTCACCTACATAGTGATTTTATTGATTTAAGCTTCGTTTGATTCTTCTTTTCTGCCTCCTGCTCGATAGTGAGTCAAATTAGTGGAGTTTTAATGCATTATTTAAATATTGAGTAATGTTAGTAAATTAATAAATACCCTTTTTTGTTAGTTTTATAACAATGAAGCAATTTTATAACCACAACCACTTCAATCAATAAAAATCAATTATTACCTATCTTATAATTTGTACTTATTGTCAAAGATACACAAATTTATGAAGGACGATGTAAGTAATTAGAATAGTAACAATAATTACAACAAATGTTTCGAACATCAGCTATTCCAAGAGGTTATTTTAATTTAGTATACGCGATGATCACTTAGAAATGAATGTCACTTTTTATTAGTTAGAAAAGTAATGTATTTGTAAACTTGCAGGCCGGATACACTTCACAAATAATAATAAGTGATAGTATTTTAATTTCACAAATATATCGCCGCCTCATTAAACCGATTTAATTACAATCTCGAGTTAGTAGCAAATTATCAACAAGGTATTTTAAAGATCTTTAGCAAAAATATTTCTGAGTTGTAGATTACGACTATGAGAATCTATAATTTCTGGCAAAAGTGCGGAAAAGTAAAATTTTTCTAATTTTGAGCACATATTTTCCCAAAAACTACTATCTTGTGGTACATATAAGCATGATTCTTCTTTAATTTTATTTCATCATTTACGTCGACATATAGATAGGTAATTATTTTTTTATGAATTCCTTCACGAATTTCAATATCGCGAGCAGCGTATGGACATTTTACTTTATTATGGCATTTCAATTTAGTCCATCAGGCGAAGCAGCTAAAAATGTATAGTTGTGGTCAATAAACAAACCACATGGTTGTACCGTTTTATTAAATTTGAAACAAAATTGTTTTATAGCTTTTTGCTCATTTAAAACACCATACTCTAATTATTTAGCACCAATTTTGTTTGCATATAAAATAGCTTTGACAGTGGCAACAGTGGATGTCATCGGTCTCATATTACATATTTTACCAAAATTGCTGGCAGTAAGACGAATAGATTTTTCACGAAACCATTGCGGGTTTGAAGATTGTCCTCTTGTATTCATCTCCACATCTGCAATATCTACCGCATTTAGTTCAGACAAAAACTTTGTTTTCAAATTTTCATATTCTTGACCACATTTATCTTCTACAACATCACATGTTCCTAGTCAGCATCCTCCAACGAAACTTCTCTCTGCCTTTTGCGAGATTTTTTAGCAGGTGCAACAGTTTCAAAATGTTGAAAATACTTATTCGTATAGTAACCCACTGCATTTCTGTTTAATTGTCTTTGGATGTATAATACAAATGGTTTTTTATTATAATTTAAGCAGCAGCATAACATCTGTACTGTAACTCCTTTGAGACTAAAATGTAATTTTACCCTATCGTTTTATTAACCTGGCTGTTAAAACTCTCTGCTGCGTTTGTGAGAATTGATTAATAACTGGCCGCATGATTCGCAATTCTATGGACTATTCTGTCAAACTCGTCACTAATGCTGCTTTCTACAAATAGCGGATATAAATTTTCTTCCCACACTTAGGTCCTTTACAATAATACTTATATTGTCCTACTGAATTGACACACAGATCGTGACATCCCATAATATGTTTAGGACCATTTAAAATATCTTTTTTAAATTTTCTATTTTTATATAATTACATGAATTTTCACATTCTGTGTCTAGCGGCACTTACTATTGCTGTGCGGAAACGCAGAACATTATTTTTCAAAAATATTTAATTTTTGGATTTAGTTTTGGAGTTTTTCCTAAATCTCTAATTCTAGTGCAGAAGTTTCGTAGTAAATGATTTTACATTCGATCTTCTCGAAAAAAGGTTGGTCCGTATGGTTTGGTGACACGAATGTTTCTAGTCACACTACTATCACCGTCCCCATAATTTTAGCATACTTAACGCTATGTGTCTTTAAGGAATTTTTAGCCCATCTAAAATAATTGCTGATTCCATCGAGGTTGACGTTCCACCCAATTTTGAAACATTTGTGATTTTTCAGTGCAACGTTCTCCTTATCTTTATTTTGCTGCTGGCATGTTCTGCAAAATTTATTTTTACACCTATGTACATTATTTTTTTGGTCTGCGCTCCAATAATGCATGCGACACCAGAAGAAGCGTTGTAATTAGTTTTGATGAACGCTTACTCCAAGCACCATCTACAATTGCGGTAATTAATGGAATACCGTTGTCATCAACATCTCCGTTTGCAATTGCTAATGCTCCCTTCTTTACCAACTTACACCATATCTTCAAGAATTGTTTGCTTAATGACGGATTGACACGTTCTTCATGCGAGGCGAATGTATGTGGCGACATATATGGCATATCCATTGAGGCCAATAGCTCTGATAACTGCGTATAACCTATACCAATAGAGTATGCACCACACGGAAGCCTTATTTATGTCTATTTCCTCTGTAGAGTGTTGAGAAGTTACTTTTGTAATTACATACTTGACACATTACGTAGAATGTGCTTGAAAGACCACTACGTTTTTCAGAAGTTATCTGAGATCGTAAAAGTCACATCCAAAACCACAGTGCTTCAGTCGCATTAAACCTTGCCACAAATGGTTAATATTTATTATGCGTCTTCCATACAAATTGTGTGTTGTCTCTGGAAAAGCTTCAAATTCTATCTGCAAATCAGGTAATTCTGGATCATCTACCCTGAACGTTGATGTGTTTCTGTTTGGTCTTTGCTGTAAACACGTTAAATTGTAGAAATAAAAATAAAATTAATGTAACCAGGATCACTCAGAAAGAAATATACCTACTGTATTTTTTCTTTTAATTTGAAAGAGATATGGAAACATTTTGCCAGACTTCTTTAAATATAACTGTAATTTAATTTCGCTATTTAAAAATGTTGTCATGATAAAAGTAATTTTTAAAAATTTCACTCATGATAAAATTAATGTTCTAAAATTATAACTTATGAAAAATTAATAATGTGTATCAGTCATGATAATTTTAAAATATCAATGATAAAATTAATTGTACTATTTACATTTATCATGAGTGATATTTTAGTAATTAATTTTATTATGAGTGATATTTTTAAAACATTACTTTTATCATGACAACATTTTTAAGTAGTGAAAATTAGATTACAGTATTTAAAGAAAGTCTGAAAAGATGCAAAAAGAAACGCGTTATAATTACAATGTTTGTGTGTCTGTGTTAATTGTTTAATTATTACTTACTTTTAGTGACCTCGTAGGTAATTCTTGTTTTGGAAAACCTACTTACCTTCGCTTCTTCCAGCGTTCTTTTGCCAGATTTTTACTTTTTCGCTGTGCTCCACAGGTTTTGTTATTTACTATGAAGACCCATTTTATAACAAATTGTAAAGTATATATACCACCCAATGCTGCGCACACATACACACACAAAACTAATTAATTCAGGTCCTTTATAATATCAAAAACAAATATAAAGCGTAACTAATGAAATCGCGACTTTCTTACACAAAACGACTACTACGAATAAACATGCATAAATTCTATCTTGAACAAAATTGTGCACTTTTTGGGTCTTTCATTTAAATCTACCTGTGGTGAGTGGTGTAAAGTACTTCACTCAACGATTTTACTGGTATTATCTGCATCTATTGTTCTCTAAATAAGCTGTTGTAAATCATGCTAAAATGACGTGAACAAGACCCTGATTCTTCTTTTTATAATGTTGCTTGCCTATTTTTAAATTTTAATTAATTAATTACAGCTCATATATACGTTTCAAAGGAAAATCTTTTTAACACCGTTTTAGAGTTTATTGTGTTTCACCTGATGCCAAAAATTCAATTTCAAAGAATTTACACGTTTCTTATAATCTTATTAGAAAGATGTATGGTTATTTAAAGGTTTGATCAAACTGATCAAATTATACGTAAATCAGACATAATAGGGTGATAGAAAACAAAGTCGTGCATTACCTGCGTAGTTTTTAGCTTTTCAAATGAAAAAACAAAGACACAATCTTATTGTAAAGTTAGCACGGTAATAGACATGACTGCATAGGACCCTTAAAGCGTGACTAACTCATTAATTTTTCGTTAAAAATTTGCTATCTAAAAAAAAATGGAATGATATACACGACGTAAAAATTAATTCATTCGCTCCTTCGTCGTTCATGAATTAACATTTTTCACTCATCGATAAAATTGTATTTTATCGTCTTGTATAACAAATAACTATTATTTAAAAAAATACAGGAATATTTTACTAATTTTAAGAAATCTGGTTGATTAATAATAGGAATACCATTTATTTACTACAGTTTCTATCAGTTAACGAATCGGTACAATATTCATGAAACATGCTGATGCAATTTGTTTGCGATGCATGAAATATTGTTGTCCAACTATAAAAAATTAAGAAATAATGTAATTGCAGACCGCAAAACAAGTTTAGCGTCAAAAAGAAAATTAGAAACATTGTAGCGAATCCCCGACTTTTTTATTATTTGTGTTGCATTATTGCCAATTACAGTTAAAATATATTATAGAAATTACACTTAAACATTTAGTATCCTAATTACTTTTACATTAGAGACAAAGAATAACAAGCATCGTTCAATTCTAGGAACATTTCTAAAGGAGACGTTACTAAGATTTTTGTTTGGATTATTAGAAAATATAATTTCCAATCATTTAAGACCAGCGTTTAGGTTTTTAGTCGTTAAAATTTGATTTAACAAAGAAATGTCCCGTTTCTCAATACTTTTCGTGCGGAAATCAACGTACTGCCGTCATCGTCGGAGACTGTATGTTGAATAATTAGATGAGTAATACAATTACATCACTTTTACATACGCCATAAAAATTTATTTTCCAAAAGTTGTACATGTGTAATATAGCAGAATGAAAATAGCTTAGTACCAGGAATATATTAACTAGGTACATCCATTCTACAGACATACAATGATATAAATTACATTCATAAACACCAAATTAAAAAACTTGAAATTATATACATTTTTCTTCATAAGCATTAACCAATATTGCTAATTGATATAGTAAACTCAAAGCTATTCAATTACTTTATTGAAACGAACGTTAAAATGGATGTAAATTTGAGAACTTCATACTTAATTACAAATATTCAATGTTGAAGTTCCACCCCAGTGTATAATTACAAAGCATATTTTTAATATAAAAGTCAAATGAGAAACTACAATAAAACACTTAGAATGTTATTTTTTCTGAAATATAGTTCATTATTTTCTTAACCTTGTGTTGTTCATTTCTTCAATGTGGCCAAACCAACCTAGTATACTATTATACCAATCAATCATCGCCGTTTCTTTATCACACTCTTCCATTATACACACTCATACAAATATTTTCACTAATTCACTTTGCCAAATGTAAAAATAATATTTAATTATAGCTTTATGGAACTCTGCATAAACACTATATAAACAAATAACATTTAGAGATGAATGAACAATTACACTAAATGATTTTGTCAATGTCTGCAAATGATTTAAAATACAACTTGAACAAGAGTCTACGTACATTCACATGTGCATGTATAAAGTAATGATTGTATCTTAAAGTTCACTTTCTCATGTATTATGTAAGACATTGCTAAACCATTTAAATTTCTCTATCCCCATCGAATTAGGTTATTATACATTGGATATATGTACCAACAGTACTATAATACGATATAATTCAAGAACTATCAAGAAGCTAGACATTATTTATAGGGCAAGACATATTATCTTAAGAATGCACGTTTACTTAAATAACAACTAAACAGATACTACACCATAATTCAAATTTATTTTTATTTACAACTCTTCTTGATCCATATCTCGAGCCTAAATTAAGCAACAAACGTGTGCATCTTCACCAGTCCTTCATTTGGCAAAATTTACAGAAACAGTTTTCATATTTCTCCAATAAATGCCATGATTCATTATTACCTTAAATAAAATTATTAGTTAAATTAACTAGTTTATGTTCTATACTTACAAAATTAAACATCGCCTTTGGATATCATTTTTCATCCCATGGTTTCCATTTTTTCATTAATTACGCTAGATTTATTATTATACACCAATCACCCAGCCAGTTTGCAACTTCAATTTGATCGTTTTTTTCTTTCGTCAGAATCCATGCCATGGCTGTTCCTCTTATCCAAGGATCAATTATTTTCTTTCAACGCCCATTTTTCTTGCATTTCAGTGCCGCCATTTCTCTTCTTAAATCTGCCTCTTATTCAGTGGGGAGCACGATCTCGCATGCATCATAGTACGCTTCTTCAGTACCGAATATTCTTCCGTAGCGAGCACTACTCTTTTGTAGTGCTTCCCTAGTGTGTCCGCTTCTTCAATGTCAAGTCCACTTCATCAGTGTCCAGTCCACTTCTTCCGTGTAGAGTCCACTTCTTCCGTGTAGAGTCCACTTCTTCCATGCCGAGTAGACTTCTTCCATGCCGAATCCACTTCTTCCATGCCGAATCCACTTCTTCCGTGCAGAGTCCGCTTCTTCCGTACAGAGTTCACTTCTTCCGTACAGAGTCCACTTCTTCCGTACAGAATCCACTTCTTCCGTACAGAGATCCACTTCTTCCGTACAGAGTCCACTTCTTCCGTGCAGTCCATTTCTTCCGCGCATTCCATTTCTTCCGCGCCGAGTCCACTTCTTCCGTCCCGAGTCCACTTCTTCCGTGCAGAGTCCACTTCTTCCGTGCAGAGTCTACTTCTTCCGTGCAGAGTCCACTTCTTCCGTGCAGAGTCCACTTCTTTCGAGTCGAGTACACTTTCTTCCGTGCCGAGTTCACTTTCTTCCAAGTCGAGTCCACTTATTCCGAGTCGAGTCCACTTTCTTCCGTGCCGAGTCCTTTCTTCCGTGCCTAGTCCACTTTCTTCCGTGCCGAGTCCACTTCTTCCGTGGCGAGTCCACTTCTTCCGTGGCGAGTCCACTTCTTCCGTGGCGAGTCCACTTCTTCCGTGGCGAGTCCACTTCTTCCGTGGCGAGTCCACTTCTTCCGTGGCGAGTCCAATTCTTCCGTGGCGAGTTCAATTCTTCCGTGGCGAGTCCACTTCTTCCGTTCAGAGTCCTCTTCTTCCGTCCAGTCCACTTCTTCCGTCCAGAGTGCACTTCTTCCGTCCAGAGTTCACTTCTGCCGTCCAGAGTTCACTTCTTCCGTCCCGAGTCCACTTCTTCCGAGTCGAGTCCACTTTCTTCCGTGCCTAGTGCACTTCCACTTCTTACGTGCAGAGTCCACTTCCTTCGTAGAGTCCCACTTCCTTCGTAGAGTCCCACTTCTTTCGTACAGAGTCCACTCCTTTCGTCCAGAGTCCACTCTTTTCGTCCCGAATTCTCTTCTTCCGTCCCGAGTCCACTTCTTCCGTCCCGAATCCACTTTTTCCGTCCAGAGTCCAATTCTTCCGTCCCGAGTCCTCCTCGTCCGTGTCGTGTCGAGTCCACTTGATACGCGCCGAGCAAATTTCTCCCGAGTTCAACTTTTCCGCGCCAATTCCATTTCTTCCATACGGAGCCCTCTTCCGTACAGCCATTTTTTCCGTGTCAAATACTGTTCTTCCAGTCATGTTCCGGACCTAATCCCTCATCTTCCATGCCGAATCTCCTTTCATCCATGCCGAATACGCTTGTCTTACCGAGTAGGTCTGTTATACCTTGGTGCCGATTCGTTATTCCATGCCAAGTCCGCAATTTCACAAGGTCGCATATGCGTCAGTCAACCTCTTCTTCCATGTCCAATCCCGCGTTTCCAGTGTGCCCCTTGAACCGCACTAGGCCCTCCTTTTCTTCTGGGCCAAGTCCGCTTCTTCCATTCCAGTCCGCACCTTCTACTATACAGCCCGTTCTTTCAAACGAAATTATTTCTACGTTTAGTCAAATTTCCATCCCAACAGCATATATTATTACAATTAAACTTTAACACGTTTTACTTCAGAATCGGACTTATCCATACCGAACGCGCCTCTCATCCCATCCACCCTTCTTACATCCCGATGTTCCGTCCCGTACCCACATCTTACTCCCCGCACCCGCATCTTCCATCCCGAGCCCACTTTTTCCACCTTAAGAATCCGCCCCGCCTAGTCCATCGTGAGACTGCCTCTTCCCTCCTAATTCCGCTTCTATTTCATCAAGAGTTCGCCTCATCCTTCATCCTGTCCGCCTCTGGCATCCTAAGTCCGCCTCTTCCATCCTCAGCTCGCCTCATCGATCCAGAGCCCGCCTCTTCCATGCTGGGCACGCCTCTTCTTCCATCATGTGCGCACCTCTTCCATTTTGAGCCCACCTCTTCTTCCATCCTGAGCCCGCCTCTTCTTCCATCCTGAGCCCGCCTCTTCTTCCATCCTGAGCCCGCCTCTTCTTCCATCCTGAGCCCGCCTCTTCTTCCGCCCCGAGTCTCTTCTTCCATCAAGAGTACGCCTTCTTTCATCGCATCTCCGCTCCTTCAATAGTGGCCAGGCTCTTCTTCCACCGCGACCCCGTGTTCTTCCTCCACGAGCCCACTACTTCCATCCAGTGTTCTATAATCTTCAACCGCGAGTCGGTTTCCATCCAACGAAAGTGCGTATCTCCTTCCATTCCCTGTTCTTCATGAGAACCGAACGCTTCATCCATCATGTGCCTGCTTCCATTCATTCTATCTTCCATCGTGAGCCATTTCCATCCATTTTCGAGTCCGCCTCTTCTTCCATTGTGAGTCCATCTCTTCTGCCATCCCGAGTCCTCTTCTTCCATCACGAGTAAGCGTCTTCTTCCATCACCAATCCATCTTGTTTGACTCCATCCCGAGCCGTTTTTCCATAGTGAGTCGGCTATTTCTTCAATCGTGTCAGTTGCTTCTAAAGTGTGCCTTCATTTCCTCGCCGAATATTCCTTCATCCGACAATCCCCTTCAAAGGGAGATTTCATTCAGAATAGAGCATTTCTCCCATATCGATCTGATCGCATTTACAAAATAGCTCATCGCTATTATATCACTTTTCTTTAGACGTCAAGCTATTTGTTGTCATTCAATCATTCTCATTCCTGACGGTGCTGTTTCTACAAGAGTTCATTTTCATCTACAAATGAGTTTATATCTATCAAAGATAAATATTAAACATTGCAAAACAGTTTCCTCTTCTGACCATATCAGAAACCTATGCCATGAATTATTTCCCCACTGACTTTTCTTAAGTTAAATAATTATTTCCGATTGAAGTAATTACAAATCTAATTTTCATATATTCCATATATTCTTTCACACTTAATAAATTCTTTCCATCTAAATTTAACCATTCACACATTTTTAATAATCATTTTTTGTTGTCTATTCTGACGCAGCTTGAAATAAATACTAATAATCCATACTTCCTCTGCCATTTTTATTCGTCGTCAGATGCGCATTGTTCGTCCAATAAACGTGTTTTATTTCTGCCAGCACGAAACATCCATTCAGTAAAATCTATATCCCAAACTATACAATTTCAGGCATTTCCTAATGTCATTCTTCATGCGCCAGTTTAATTTTTGCTTGAATCCATTGTAACTTGCGCAATTCTTCCTACCTCTAACCATTCTTTACTGGACCTTCATACAATAGAAATCTGCATTCATCAAGATTCGTCCTCCCTTCTCCATATAATTATCCATTCTTCATTGAAACCGTCGTCCATTCCATTCCTGAAACAAACCTATTCATACCCTGACGCATTCTATTCTTGTGTAATCCATTCCGAATTCAACCAATTGCCAGTTCAAAAATCCTGCAAGAAAACGTAACTCATATCCTCCAAAATTAATTTTTTAATTCTTACCGTAAGACTTGTTTATCAGGGTAGAGATTGAGTGTCCCCAACGCCAAATTTCTTTTATCTAATACAATGCCCACGATAAAAAGGGCCTATAATACTCTGCATTGCACACCTCTATTCTGGTCACCTCCATTTTGGGTGCAGTTATCCTTCATATTTGAAGACAATCAGCCTCTACTCCCAAATTCTTTCACGTCTAGGTGGCCGCAACTCCATCACACGCCTTCCTTCTATTGAACTCGCCATCCATCTGCATTTCTCTTGAAATTCTCGTTTACTTCTAGTGGCTATCCCAACCAGTTTCCCAAACCCACTTTAAGTAAATGTGCATTAACTAACATATTCATTATCGGATGTGCAAATGGCTGGCTATAATCCAATAGTGTTGACAAAGCTCCAATGCCTCATTTGTTCAGTCCATTTAACTGTCGACAAGTCCCACGTTAACTCCTTGATATGACCAGAACTGTGTCCATCTCAGATAGCCATTTTGCATTTGGTGGCCATTAACAAAATGTTGGTATTGATATCTGTATACTGAATTCTTCGAAGCTGACGTCTTTTGATATCTTATATACCTCCTCTGAAAAAATATGTCAGATAGTGCATTTACTTTAAAAGAAACTTACAATAAAAACTTTAATGACGCTATTCTCCATAGAATTGTACTCGTAACGAACTATCTTCAGATAATACACACTTTTAAAACTAAATACAACATACTCAATTGCTGCTTTTTAAGCATTCACAATCTTTAAATACATGGCAAAGAACATTTTAAACATGCATTTACAGTTGTTACATGAATCTAGCAAATCACATTAATTAAACTTATTTATGTTTGTAGTAAGCAAACATACAAAATAAAATTTAAATTGCATGCAACTTGAGCATATTGATAACATACACGAATTTTCATAACGAAGTAATTACAAATCAATTCAAAACACAGGTTCGTCTACCTTTGCATAGAACTTTGGCATTAGCTGAAATACAAGCATTAAGCTTTATCTTCACATACATCGCAGCACATTTTTTTAAAAAGAATCTTGCGACACCTAAATATCATTAAAAAAGTGGTACATAAATGTAATGAAATTACAAACTGCTGTAGTTTTTCAGGAAACATTATCCACAATATGTTGATTAATAAAGTAGTTCATGTCCATTGATAACAAAAAACAGTAGTGGAAGTAATTTTTGATTTAGAACTAACTAATATTGAAAGTATTTGATATTACCATTAAAGTCCTAATGCATTTTCCTTACGGCACTTCAATTTTGAGCTCTACTCACGAAGGGTTGGAACATGTTGAACTGATATTCTAGGAACAAAGGTGAGTATTCAAAAATTATAACACAATTACCAGTTTTCCTCTTGCATTTTGTGTCAAATATATTCTAACAAGGGTAACCTTTTAAGTTGCTATCTTCTAAATATAGTTTCTGAATGCATTATTGTAACGTATGCCTAATATAAATTTCATAACGAATTCAATTGGGATATAAAACAGTTTGTTCCAAGTATTTGTCATGGGGGTGAAATTGTGCATGTACAATTGAGAATTATTTGATCTTGATGTTCTACGGAATAAATGGGTTGTCTGAAATGAATAGTTTACCTCAATGTGCTTGTTATTCCATGTAAAGGTGTATGCATTGTTTAAAAACTTGATTCTTGTAATTGTAGTAGTGTAGTGCAGAACACGCCACATCATCTTCAGTATTGAAGGCTAATATTTGTGAAATGTATACTAAGAACAGAGTAGATTACGTGCAAAAATATAATTATCACTTATTTCAGTTAAACTTTCCTTAAGTTTCGATTAAATTGATTAAAACTTCCGATGTGTAAAAAAATCTAAAATTACCTCTCTCAAGTTCATGCAAAGTGCAGTTACACATCACGCAAAGCAATGAAAGTGTTCTTCATTCTGCAAAAAACTAATTTTCGAACAATATGAAAAAATTTACCTTGTTCTTTATAGAGCAAAGAAACTTTCTGGGTACGCCGCCATCTATTGAATTTTCCTCCAGTCTATATTAAGATGTAATTTGATGTAAATGTATCTTCAAATTCTCGCCCAGTGAAATTTGAACATCCCCAATACGACAATTTACCAAACAATACTCTTCAAGGGAAATTTGTAAATTTTTGAGGACAGTAAACAAAAAATTTTAAGATTGAGTACTCTATGTAATCTGATGCTATTATTTCTTCCAAACCTTGTGGCATTTAGTTGACTCGGGCATTGATAACCGGAGAACAAAGTTAGCATGCACAAGGAATATGTATAATTACCCAATTCCTTGAATGTTAATAGTTCAATCTGCAACCTCCGTAAAATGTAATACTCAAAGAATTCTTGCATAATTAAGGCATGGGACTTGTTATAGGGAATGAACCTGTGCAGTTGGTAGGCTGATTTATTTTTCATCGCATTCTAGAAAGACACTTAAAAGAAACAAAAAAAATTTACCGAATTCGTAAGCTTGTTTGCTTAAGAACGTTTAAAAATTCTGTAATCAAAATTTTATGGCCGTTACCCAATTATATCAATCTTCTGAATAGAAAAGATTCATAATTTTATTAAGAAAATGTCTTCGGAATTATGACAACAGTTGCGGCTGGTATCAGAATTATAAATTATATGATGTATTTGCAGATACTGAAGAATATGAAGCAATAGTATTTTACATACAAAAATGTATCATTAATTCTATTGTGTCCTAATAGTCTCTGGAGTGAAGTTCTGTAATCAAAGTTAAGATCCAAAATAACAATTTTTACCAATTGTATGAAAGATGCTCCAAATATCTTCGATGTTTATATACAGTTATTCTAACATAGTGACGTAGATTACAATGGTTTTAGAAAACTGAGTTATCTGTAACTAGAGGATAACAGAATTCATAGCAGCAATTTTTCGCAACTGTAGATATAATCAACCTGAAATGTACTAAACTTTACATTTACCCATTTCTAAACTAACGTAAATTGTCAGACTTTTAGAAAAGAACACAAAATGTATGCAAATCTTCAATCATTTCTATAATCAAGTTTAAATATCCGTCGCGTTTGAACATTAAAGGTCAAATTCGGTCACTTTAATCGTAATGATGTTATTTTGGTGCTGGTCGCTCCGTCTAGGTGGAAATTGTTTGGTACAATTCACTAAAACTAAAGTTTATCCCCAAAAGTGAATATCAATAATTACCCCAGACTTCTAGACTGTCAACTAAAAAATTCAAATACTAAAAACAATACGTGAAGTATTGGAACATTCTTCAAAAATTATACTTCTTGTAGATTAAAAAAAGTTGTGATATGAAGTATTCGTAAATCTAATGTAGCACAGGATGATCCGTCAAATCACAAAATGCAGGTATATATTGGAAAAATTATCACATCAAGCAAAACAAAGAATGTGTTCTTCTTTCTACGAAAGACTAGTGTTTGAACATTAGGGACAAATTTACCTCATTCTTCAGTGAGCAACAAACTGTAATGCCAATAGTCTTACAAGAAAAACTATTTTGATAAAATGTTTCTCTCAGAGTAAGTATTTTTCTTAGATTATTGGATATTTGCTCACAGATTTCCTTTCACCCGTTACCGCAATGTAGTTGAATGAAAATTCATGTCTTCAAATTTTGCCTATAAACAAATTTAAACATTCCAAGTAAAATTACCAAATAATCAAGTCTTTGAAGGTATTCGTATATATTTGATGTCAGTACATTGGTCAATATATTCTGGTGCTCTTATTTCTTCGAACTTTCTCTATGTAGTTAATTGCAGCATTTATAACCAAGAACAAAATTAGCATCCAAAAGTGAGTGTATAATTACCCAAAATTTCTTGAATGTTAATGCTTTAATTGGATCTCTCCGCAAGAGTGACTGTGCAGTTGGTGAATGGGTTTATTATTTGTCTCATTCTAGAAACATACTTAATAGAAACTAATTTGATGAAGCACAGAGCAAACGAGTTGTAACATCAAAGAGATTTAAACATTCTGAAATCAAAATTAATATTTCCATGAATATGGCTATTACCCAATAGCCTCAATCTTCTAAACTTGAAAAAAACTTGTAATCTAATGAATTTCTTCATATGCAAATAGTTCCCAACATGGTAACACAGGACATGTATTTGTAGATAATAAAGACTATGAAATAAACGTGAATAATCGACAGAAAATGTGAATAGTCGATTCTTGTGAAATTTCTAATCTTCAATTTTGATTTTAATGTCGAAGTTAAGGTGCAAATGGTGGAGTGCATATACAGCCTACAAGCAAAGTTAAAATCCAAAATAACAATTTTTACCAATTGGATGCAAGATGCTCCAAATATCTTCGATATATATATTTTTTTTAACACATTTAAATATCCGATTAGTAATAAGATGAAATTCATGTTCTAACTATTGTCAATTGGCCGAGTTTTGGAACAGACGCTCAAAATGTATGCAAATCTTCAATCATTTCTATAAACAAATTTAAATATCCTACATTTGAACATTGAAGGAAAAACTTGGTCACAATCCTAATGATGTTATTTTGGTACTAGTCGCTCCTAGATAGAAGTTGTTTGGTACAATTTACTAAAAATAAAGTTTATCGCCAAAAGTGGGTATCAATAATTACCCTAAACTTCTCGATTGTAGATTAAAAAATTCAAATACTGATAAAAACATGTTGTAATGTAACATTCTTCTAAAGTAATATTAATGTAGCAAGATAATCAGTCAGCTCACAAAATGCAGGTGGATATTCGAATAATATCATATCACACAAAACAAAGAATGTGTTCTTCTTTCTACGAAAAACTAATTTTTGAACATTAGGGACAAATTTACCTCATTTTTTAGTGAGCAACGAGCTGTAACGCCAAAAGTCTTGCATGAAAAACTATTTTGATAAAATGTTACTTATTTCCTAATTTGACAGGGTGTCTTTCCTCAATTACTGGATATTTGTTCTATTGAATTTTCCTTTCACCTGTTACCGCAATGTAGTTAAATAAAAAATTCACGTCTTCAAATTTTCCTATAAACAAATTGAAACATTCCAAGTAAAATTACCAAATATTGAAGTCTTGGAAGGTGTTCGTATATATTTGATGTCTGTACATTCTGGTGATGTTATTTCGACTAAACCTTATGTAGTTAAATGCAGCATTTATAACTGAGAACAAAATTAGCGTCCAAAATTTCTTGAATGTTAATACTTCAATTGGATATCTCCACAAGAGTGACATTTCTAGAAACATACTTAAAGAAACAAAAAATGACATTCGAGCACGGAGCGAACGAGTTTTAACATCAAGAAGATTTTAAAATTCTGTAATCAAAATTAATATTTGAATAGATTTGGCTATTACCCAACAGTCTTAATCTTCCAAACATAAAAAAAAACTTGTAACCCATGAATTTCTTCATATACAAATAATTCCCAATGGTAACACCCGACATATATTGTGTATTTGCAGATAATAAAGACTATGAAAGTGTAAATATTTGACAGAAAACGTGATTAGTTGATTCTTGTGAAATTTCTTATGTTCTATTTTCTGATTTTAATGTCTTGAAGTTAAGGTGTAAATGGACGGCCTACAATCAAAGTTAAGATCCAAAATAATAGTCGTTACCAAATACGTGCAGCATGGTCCAAATATCTCCGATGTGTGTATACAGATATTATTAATACATTAAAACAGAAATAAAAGTTTGAAAGCATTGTATCACGATATCTCCAAATTATGAGTACAGGATTTTTCCTAATCGTTACCATTTAAAAAACTGCAATAGTATTACTTTCATTTGTGCTAGTTCCTTCTAGATGTAGTCAAATGGTGTGACTCACTAAAAATAAAATTTATCTCCAAAGTGCATATGAAAACAATTACCCCTAAACACTACCATCAATTGAAATTGAAAAATATTTCATTTCTTGCTAATTAAAAAATTTGTTGTACTGAATTCAAAATGTTTTCGATGCAGGTAATTGTCATACAGTATTGTACTATTTCTGCGAACAACTTCTTCATATCCTACACAAATTAAAATTATCCATTTATGAACGGGTTCTGTAAATGCTCTGGGGTATTTCCACATCAATACCAATGACATTCACAGTTGAATGAAATATTTAATGCTTAAATATAAGCTTAATGTAGCTGCCAATTCTCACAAAGTACTTCGTTATAAATCAGAAAAATTTCACATTGTGAAAAGTAACGAATGCGTTCTTCATTCTGCGAAAAAGTAGTGTTTGTTGGAGAAAAAGTTACCTGGTTCTTTATAGAGTGAAGAAATTGTAATTCCATTGGTCCTTTAAGATGAAACTATTTTGGAAAGAAATGCGTACTATTGTTTTCCAATATTTGGTGCTTGTAAATCTTAACATTAACGAGGTACAGTGAATCTTGAGAGTATAAATATTACTCGTTTTAAAAATAAAAAGATTGTGGAATGAAACGACAATCACGATTAACAATTAAATGGCTTCTACCTTGTGGCATACATAAATATTTTATCATCGTAATCAAATATTGATTTTACATTATGGTCGCTTGTTTTAAGTCTACAAAATATTGATAAATATTGATATATAAGAAAGAAATTACCACAACAGTTACATAACAACGCCAATCCCTGCATAGATGTGAATTTTGTTGACGGTTATTAGAGGAATGTACACAAGTTACTTGATCGAGAAGAAATCATTTCATAATTATGTTTTGAAATAAAGAAAACTTTTTCTACTAACAATATGCTGTAAAAGAAATTTTACCTGTTTGCTTTCCTTTTGCTTTGAAATAATACAGATTTGCTTTATCTTCAAAAATCTGCTCATTTTCAGCAAAAACTATTCGTTACATTTAAGATGAAAATACTTGAGTTACGCTGAAAAGCGTAATTATAATTTTGCTTAAATTGGAATTTGTCTTCAAGATTGAACATAGAAAGCCTGATTAGTCTTCCAAAATTGCATGTTTACACCTTAGTGGGTGATATCACCTTCATATCTCCCTCTACAAATTAGATCTCTGCAAAACCACAATCTTCTACCAAAATGTAATTTCAAATATTAATATGTTCCGTTCATACAAAGTTGGACAAATGTAATGGACATTTTATAGATAGAATTTTCTTAAAAATGCTCCTTTTTTGTGGAAAGGTCCAAATGTTACATCATTTCCGCAAATCATACTTATAGAAGTCTGTTCATTAGCAAATACAAAACTTACCAATTTCTAAATTGCTAAAAGCTAATAAATTATATTACAAACCCTAATGTTGCTTCAACTTGATACCGCTCGACATTTAATTTATTATTACAGTTGCTAATACAAATAACCTGCATTTGTAGGCCTTTGGAAAAATTAAATTTCCATCAAATATTGCACATATATTTGAAAAATAATATACTTAAATGATTTTCCGATTTCTTCCTAAGAACATACACAATGAACTATACAAAGTTACCTGATTAACGTTCTTTCCTAGATAGTTTTCTCAGTAACAAAAAATACTCCACACAACACCATTTAAAATACATAAATTTTTTAAGACGAGAACATTAGTCCCGTTAAATGTGCATCACAACAATAAATAGCTCAACTCCAATAGTTAAAACATGTGCAAGTTGGATTAAATCCAACATTTATTACCTTAACGGACAAACTCGAACTTCTTTCCTAGGAACATAATTAAAACACACAAAGATCGCATTGCGATCACAAATATAAACTCATACCTGTAATTATACTCAACACTTGGGCTTAGATATCCGCTTTTTTAACAGATTCTAAATTTTAAAGGGCAGCATTCTTGGTGTAACTTTAAGATATGCTTACTTAGAGGTTGTGGTTGAATCCAATTGTAGCTCACAGGTATGACGATAAAATATTTGCTTATATGTAATATGAATGATGAGGGCATCATGGTGTTTAACGACAGTTGTATAAGTTCATGACCTAAAGAAGTAATATCTCAAAACACTATGTACACAGGGAAGCAATTAAAGCAGTGGATAAGTGATTAACCTTGAGTATCTATCAAATATGTATCTACCCAGACATATTTGATTGATACTTTAGCATGCATATTAAGATTCCATTACAATAAATATGTAGTTAAAAGTATAACTAATAACCAAGTTAATAAATTAATCCATGTAAATTTTATAAAGTTCTCTCAATCATTTTACATCATAAATAATTGAGTAGTTTTACAATGTAAAATGATAGCAAATGAAAATTTTACAGATAAAATTCACATGCATTAATATTAAGAAATAAAAAATCTGTATTACCGCCTTAATACAATCACTTAAATGCACAACAAAACCTTGGCTTGCAACAGATGTTCCACAAGAATGATTTCATTCAAGCAGATCCATCAAATGAGGAGTACGAACATATAGGGGAAGACTAATCAGGCACGGCCATACATTGTTGTAAGCTTAACTTCATTTGCTTTGTGTAGATATTTAAAGATGGGCTCATTTGGCAGCAGCATTAGATGAGTTCTCGTTCACATGTAAAGTTAAACAAATTAGTAGTAAAAAATATACCACAAATAACAAAATGCTAAAATTTCTTCAAAAATTTATTATTACTTTTAAATAAATAATTATTAGATATTTACAAAGAGATCAATTCTACTAACTCTAATTTGTACATTAATAATATAAAGTCAAATCATTTACAAACCAAAATGTTGGGCTCCGATGATCACGAAATCGAACCCTCACACCTCAGATTTTCACATGGATGACTGTAATAGAAAAAAAATTCGTAATCACAGATTATTGCTTTGAACAAAAATTAAATCATCTTTCTACAGGAAATTTAACATGTTTAAGTTGTGACATAAATTGATTTAAACTATCTAATTCTTCGCAAGTCCTAGTATCCCAAATGATTGATGACGAATTAGTCGGATATTGATTACGCGTTACAGTTGCCTTGATGCTCCGCCATCTTTCTAAACGTTGCTGTTGTTTGGATTTTAATTCTAACTCGGCTTTATAAAGTGTGTTTCTCAAAATAGCTTCCATAAACAAATTTTTACGTCTTTGACGTTTTAATGACATTTTCTTGAATTTAATTTTAGAAATCCAATCATTTATAGTACCAGCTTTAACTGTTTTAGTATTACTTAAAATGGCAACGCCCATATCAATAAACGAGATTAATTAAAAAAAACTTTCTCGAAAGTTAGTTGTAATTTGGAATATTATAAAGTTATAAAACACACCTGAATGCACATTTATAGGGCGAATTTGATGATTTTCTTCCGATTTCCTTGTCCTGTAGGTGGGTCAATATCTTCAAACTTCAGCACGTACTCTAACATCACACACAGACAACCATCAATACAAAGTAAAGGCGTAAAAGTGGGAAAATTGCTTTTATACCCAACGTCACGACTGGATCTGTAACTCTACGCCTAAAATGAAAAAGTAGTACGGCATTTTTTTTCGCAATAACCAAAAATTAAAGCTTCAAACTGATTTTAACATCGGTATTTCATATGTTGAGCTTAGTGAAAACACTTTTCTAATAATTATTTAAAGAATAAACGTTAAAAAGGAAATACTTTGTTAAGTAAAGATTTCAAGGATCGTGGGTTAAATAGTTCTGACGTCATAATCATGTCACCCCGATCACCTGCCTTCCGTCGAAAACTGCAAACAATATAAGAACAAAGAATATAATATTTAATTATTGATAAGCAATTGATTAGAAAATAATGGGTTATATCTTTATTTATTTATAAATCTATAAACAATAACTCCTTACAAACTGATTCTTTTATTTTTACTTCATTTCGCAGCGTGATCAATAAAAGCCATCTGTAAATAAATACGGAGATTAGTCATGTTTCTGATAAAAGGCAAAAGGAAAAAAAGGAGAAATATTCACCTAATTGGTATAGTTTGATGGATAACATTGTAAATATGACAAAGATTTTAATGATATAATAACGATAGGTAAATTACTTGGTAAATACCTAAATATTAAATAAAGTATCTAGAATTTCCATACAATATTACGTTGCCATATTACGCATTAAATGAGCTTCATCTAAAAATACCAGATTAGATATGATACGAATTTAACCTGAATTTAAAAACGTTTCCTTAAAAATTAGCATGTAATAGGTATTTTTAGTAAACTAGAACGCCATTTGGGCATGTGTAAAATTTGACTCGACCCAATCAAAGATTAAGATGTATGTTTTTTTTTATTTACAACGATTTGCGTTAATTCATTGACTATAATCAGAATATAGTCAATGGTTAATTGAAATTTAAAATATTAAATTTAGTGCGTACAATAATATGCTATATTTACAAGGCATAAATTCTATTAATGGATTCCAATGTCGTCAACGTGTAGCGTCACTATCCTTAAGTAAATAAACTGTTTTGTGACGTTGATGTATTCATGAGCATGACTCATCCTACAAGTTCTAACGCAATCTACTAGAATTTAGTTAACTCTTAGATTATAGAAAAATAAGAGTTAACTAAAACAAACAATATATTGCAGTTACCAGACATTTGATATATGTATTTTTATTATACTGTCCTTTACAATAAATATACGCGGTGTCCATTTAGTACTACGTTCTTCTGTGGCGGCGTTATGTCAAATATGGCACCAAAATTACAGAAAAAATCGTTAATGAGACAAACCCATCACGTCGACTTTTTTGTAATCGAAAATTTTAAGTTTATTCAACTTTAATTTCGCAAAGTTGTTAAAAATAATTATTTGCAATACATTTTTAAATTGTTAATTTTTAAATTATTGCTAAGGGACATACAGGGTGCGGCATTAGTGCGTCGAAGTACGATATATCCGTTATTAAAGGAGATACCAAAAAAAGTTATTTACAAAAATTATAAGCAACTTCAAACTTCACATTATAAAATTATTTTCGTACTTACATACTTTTTTTTAATACTTCCAATGTAGGGTTTCATTACGTTATACAGGGTATTTCAAAATTTATGGTCAATTATACATGAAAATCATTCTCATTTCAACGTCCTGTATACCCTAGACAGAACAACCTAACAATAATTTTTTCCAGGCATAACTTTTTGACATTGGTACAGTATTACGAGAAAGCGCCATTTCTTTATTATTGCATCAATTGAATATAGAGCGAACACATGATTTTTTCAGTTTTTTCAAATGAATCGCCCTGTATGTTATTTTAAAAAGTGAAAATACACTTTATGTTGTTTGATTTTTATTAACCTTCCACTACTGGCGCGCAAATTTCATGAACCATTACTGGCGTCGGACTGTGAGTCCGCATGCTGAAATAGCTCATTTACTTTGGATTTTCTCTTAATATTATGAAAAATACACAAAAATTTATAATAAATTTTTATTTATTAAACTAAAAACAAAAACGACCTAATCTAGGATAATGCACTCTGCATAAATTTTACAATAAGTTTTTATTTTTTAATATTCTGAAAATAATCAAAAAATACTGAGCAAACACAAGTTATATGTTCTAAACACATAAATTTATTACACAGTCAGCAAAAAAAAACGAGTTGGTCGGTTTTTCTTACTGTCACAGTAATGGCATCGTCCTCTAGTATTCATTGGTTGCGGCTCAGGTTCTTGATTTCTAATACCCAATGTCTCTTTTATTCTCAAAGATATGGTTTTTGGAATATTTGACTGAATTGCCCTGACACCAAGATGGTTTTCTGCCAATTCTGATGACAGTATGTGTAAAAACTTTCGACACATCAAATTTTTATCTACATTCTGTAAATGATATATCACCATAGAATTAGCCCCAGCTATATTGAGCAATGAATAGAAGATGACCATCGGCCATCTTCGAGTATTCCTAGCACAGTCGTAGGCTGCACACATTTTATCTAACGTGTCGACACCACCTTTAGTGCCATTATAATCGATAATCATTTCTGGCTTATTCGTTTCTGCATCAATCAGATCATCATGGTGCAGACTTGATATAACCAACACATTTTTATTTCTCTTCGGCATATAAGAGACTATTGTCATGTCTTTAGTGAAACCAAACATACTTGAGCCTATTGGTCTTCCTGTTGGCTTGGAAAATTCTAGCGGGAGTTCTCTTTTAGTTTTTTCTCATAGTTCCCAAGAAAGTCAGAGTATAATCGGACAATAAACTGCGTACTAGTGGCACACTACTGAACCAATTGTCGCAGGTCACATTTCTTCTCGAGTGTCGAATAGGTTCAACGAGTCGTTTAACAACAGCTAAGGCAGAATTATCAACTGAATAGGGGGCATCTGGCTGGTGTCCAACGTACACCTCCAAGGTACAGGTGTAGTATAATTTGGAATCTACCATTGCGAATACTTTCAGGCCATATTTATTCGGATTGCTGGGAATGTACTGCCGAAATAAGCACCGCCCTCTGAAGGCTTCTAATTTTTCGTCGTTTTGAAAAGGTGTATAAGCTGAATGACAGTTTCTAACAAAAGTCCCTAATTGGAGCCAGCCGATCTAGTTGTTGCTCTCTTCACGGGTGGTCATGTTGTCAAACCGCAAGTGTTGCAGCAAGAACTGAAAGCGGAACTTGGACATTGTAAGTCTAAATTGTTCGACACCTTTACCACTATTGTTCCACAACTCATCGACACTGAGACGGCTAGACTTGAGAATTCCAGCCAAATAGAGCAAGCTAATTAGAGCTTGTATTTCTGCAATATCAGTTTCTTTTGTGTTTCTCTCACGTGTGTAATTTTCTTTGTCTTTTAGAATATGTTGGTTGGTATATTCTACTATTTTTGCAAGCATTTCAGTATTGAAAAAATAATTCCATATCTCAAAAATACCTTTTAGTTTTGTCATAGCTCCTTTTGGTCCAGGTAAACGCTTGATAATATTTTCTTTTCTGGTTTTTGATGTGGATGGAATATGTTTTGCCCATGTAGTTATATTATCTTTTCCTAAAAACAATGGTGTTTGTAAAAGAGGAAGTTCTTCCAAATCGCTCTCAAGTTCAGAATCACTATCAGAAATATCTTGTTCTGTTTCTGAATCCGACATTTGTTCTTCCAGAATGTCCTCCTGATTTTCATTCGATTCACTGTCATCCATTGTCTCTTGAGTCTCGACATCCATTTCATTCAGAGATTCTAACATGAGTTTATGAAGTCGCTTCTGTTCTTTTTCATACAATTCCATCTGAAAAATAAAGTCAAATAAAGTACTACTATGCTTGAAAGTTTTATATTTTTAACCTTACCTTTAAAAATAGGCAGAAAACTGAAAATTAGTAATGTTAAATTATAACTGTTGAAAAAAGGATAGACTACTGGCAGCGGACTCTCACTCCGTATTTACGTATAATTTCCAAAGCAGTAACACAAAAGTAACCAAACGCTGCACTGCCCTCGATCACACTATTTATGAGGAATACTATAAGCGTCGGCCCGGTCAAGAATGGGGATCTCAGGTAAATACATAAAATAGAAACGGTCGGACTACCAGTCCGTGTGCCAGTAGTGGAAGGTTAAGCACTCCTATAGCTAAAATCGTTAATTTCTGAGATATTTTCGGGGATAATATAACTAGTGTTATGATAATCATCGATGATAGCTCGAGTTAAAACCGATGAAAATTGAACGAGTGCCCCTACAGGTTTTAACGAGTGATATCATCGATTATTAATCATAGCACGTGTTATATTTGGTAAGAGAATATAATGAACATTAGTAGAAAATATACTTTTTAAAGTTTACAATTTTAAACGATCTGGCACTTTGATAGTAAATATTACAGTTGCAAGATAATCAACACAATTATTTATTTCTTTGAAACTGTTTGTCACTTTGACAGTACACTATTTTATTCATTAAAATCAAGTGACAGTCAACATGCGTTGATAAAATTATCACCGATTTGATAGCCTATTCTGCGATTCTGTTTTTTTAATTTAACCAATGAAAGTAATCAAGAATGTACCATATGACATGTGAATTATATTCTCAGTTTAATAACAGAAAGGGATTTTTTAACAATTTCTATTATAACAAGTTAGCCGTGAACAAATGACAGATAGATATATTCAGTAATAATTAGTAGCTTGTCATTTAACAAACTTCTTTGAGATTATGCAATGTTTATTAATTTGTAAACACTTAAATATTGTTTGAAATGAACTTTCCTGTTGAGGAATTAACAGACATGATATGGGTATTGGGAGAATGTATGAAAATTGTTTATTAGCACAAATAATTTACAAAGAGAGATATCCCGCACGAAGACAAACCCAGAAAATAACGTTGGAAAGGTTAGTAGATCGTTTTAATTGTACAGGTTCAGTAGTTTCTGAAAGAAAGGAAAGGACAAAACCTGTACTTAACGAGGAAAATGAATTTAACGTGATGCTTGAAGTTACGCATAATCCACATGTTAGTACACCTGAAATCTCGCGTCAGCATGATATTAGTGAGAGGTCCGTCCGAAGAATACTGCGTAAAAATAAGGCGCATCCATACCATATCCAGTTGCATCAAGAGTTACTCGAAGATGACTATCCCAGAAGAGTTGCTTTTTGTAAATGGGCTCAACAACAAATCCATAATCAGGCGGATTTCTTTAGTTTTGTCCCCTTTGGAGACGAACCCACGTTTCATAAAAAATGGAACTGTGAATAGACACAATTTCCATTATTATTCGACAAGTAATCTCCATCTTATAGCAACTCATAGTCAAAGTGGTGGTGTTTGAATGTTTGGGGTGGTATAGTGAGAGATAACGTAATTGGACCACATTTTTTGATGGAACAGTGAATGGTCAGGTTTAAATGGACTTTTTAGAAAATCATTTCCCATTACTGGTGGCAAACGTCCCTCTTAACATTCGTCAACGAATGTGGTTGTTATACGATGAAGCTCCGGTACATACTAGATTAATTCATAATCATATTAATAACCATTTTCCTGGAAGATGGGTGGGAAGAGGAGGACCCATTGCATGGCCAGCTCGTTCACCAGAGTTAAGTAAAATTGACTTCTTCGAGTGGGGTTATGTGAAAAACCGTGTGTATCAAATACCTCCAACCACACAAGATGATATGAAGAATAGAATAGGAGAAGCATTCCAGAGTATTCAGGTAGAAATGTTAACAAATGTCAGTAGAGAATTTGAAGATCGACTGCAATGCTGTATTGATGTTTTCGGTGGACATTTTGAACATTTATTATGAAATTAATTAATTTTATAAGAATTTTGTCTTAATAACCGATGTTTTTTGAATTTTTTATAATAATTTGTCACATTTTTATTTTGTTCAAGGCTAACTTGTTATAATGGAAATTTTTTAAAAAATCTCTTTCTGTTATTAATTTGAAAATATCTCAGAAATTAACGATTTTAACTATAGGGAGTGCTTAATAAAAATGAAAGAACATAAATTGTATTTTCACTTTTTAAAATAAAATAACTTAAATTTGAAATAATATATAGGGTGTCCCATTTAAAAAAAATTATGTTTGGTTCACCCTGGTAAAATGGAATACCCTGTAAATACGAAAATAATTTTATAATGTGAAGTTTGAAGTTGCCCATAATTTTTGTAAATAACTTTTTTTGATATCTCCTTTAATAACGGATATATCGTACTTCGGCGCACTAATGCCGCATCATGTATGTGTGTGTGCCACTAGGGTTTTTTCGTGGGATATATGTGTCCACTAGGGGTCAATAGGGTCAAAATAATTTCAACATACAATGGCTAAATATTGTTTATTCCTTTTTTTTTTCGATCTCCTACAAAAAAAATTTATATTTATAGATAGGTAACAAACAAAAGAGTAAATTACTTGTGAAAACTTGAGAAACAGTTCGTACATAAGGCTACGTTACATTGACTACAAATTACTTTAGTTCGTTTTTCCTTCTTTTTATTTGTGGCAACTGTGACATCTACTCCGAGTGTTTCCTTCAATTGATAGATGTTCACCGACGTATTGTAAAGAATATGAACTTTGAGATGGCCTTCCGTACAAGCGGCGTCGCTTTATCGAAGCGTTTTCCTTTCCACTATTTATTAGTTATTCTGCCAGCGGGACAATAAACTGAAGAGAGATATTCTTATGATGAATTTCTTGAAATAAAATCCATGCATTAACGACGCTTGTGAGTAGAAGTTTGCAAAAAGTTCCGTCCTTATTTTTCTTCTCACCTCGCTAACAACGGGCTGGTGACAATTGCTAAGTACAACCACTTCTTTGGTATCTTTCCACTTGAGGGCCAGTAAACCGGTATTACTGCAATTCATTTCTACGTCATCTGTCTTCTGTAGCTTCTTACTAAATACTGGCAGGTTTTTTCTGTTCATCATACATATACCTACAGCTGGGTACCAGATTATTCATAAGGTTTACTGGTGTAAAATATCTGTCAAAGCATAATGAAACATTGTGGTTTCGGACGGTCTGGAAAAGCTTTGAAACAACCCTCTCACCAAGAGTTCTCTTTAATTGGTGTTTACCACCATATATATTTAGGTGGTATACGTATCCGGTCACACCATCACACCTCTGCCATATTTTTATACCTCTTTTGATGGGTTTTAGAGATAAATATTGCTTTAGAACTGATCTCCCTTTGAATTTAGTCATACGCTCGTCGATTGATTGATAAATACTTTCGGATCCCGCCGCCATAAAGGTCTTCTTGAGACAAGAGACAACTCCTTCGGTGTAATAAGTCTTACTAGCATTCACTGGCTTAACCAGATTGTTAAAATAAAGCTTTGAACCAATAAAAATCGGCCTCTAGAAATTGCTGTCTTCAAAGCTTCGTTCCCCATTGATTTATTTGTTGACCCGTATTGCTGCATGTTGGGAACTCTGTTATAATTCATTGCGAGTAAACAACCCAAGACAATTCTAATTTCAAACGGATCGCTAGGGTTTAATTTGATACGTTTCTGTTCTTTCAAAACATTTAGACGTTCATTTGTATTTTGAGAAATAAAAATCAGTAAACTATTTAGAAACATTTTAAAAAATACGTCTGATTTTTTTGCAAGATCGATTTAGTGCAACCAAAGGAACGCTTGAAGTATTACCATCATCAGGTAGAGATTTAGAAGCCCCAAAATTTTCGTTCGGAACTTCCCATGTTACAACACGGGGCTGGTCATCTAATGGTTGATTTTCTAGTAATTCGTTACCAGGCAGAACATCTAAAACTGGCGGAATCGCCGATGGTGACTCCTCTTCATTTTCTATTTCCTCCTCTTCATCACTTGAACAGTTACTTTCCAAGTTATTATTACGAATAAATTCCTCATCAGATGCAGAACCTGAAGATGGGTTGTATTCTGAACCACTATGTTGAAATGGCTCTTTATCAGACTCACATTGACCCCATAAATGATGAGCTATTTGCTGCAGGTCATTATTGGTTAGCCTTTTTTTCTACAATATAAAAACAATAACACTACCGGAAAACATGTGTCCCATATAAACCCACTAGTGGGACACATGTCCCATAGACGTATTTTAGTATTTTATAGGTGGCACAGCTTTTAACCTTAGATCAAAATGTTATAAAACATACCGGTCAATCGTGCAAAACCAGTTGTCATCAAAAAATTTTAGAGTTTCAAAAAACCATATATTTGCTAAAAAATTAACTAGGCACGTATTCCGCTCGACTAACCTGAACGAACTGATGGTAAACATGCAAAAATTCGCGCGGCAAATCGTCGGCTACGAGTGGGACAAGCTCATTTGCATGTCAGACACAAAATATTCCCTCTAGAATTTTTTGTATATTAGGTGGGACATATACGTCCTATTAGAAGCGAAAGGGTTAAGGAGTTATTTTAAAATATACAGGGTTATCTAAAAAGCGTGGCAACAAATTGTAAGATTTTTATAACGGCACACCCTGAATATTATTACACTTTTCGACTCCTTTATAATAGTATATTATGAAATTAGTTTATAATGCAAGGGATTATGGCAGAAGTTTTCATTATTGCTTGCGCGGTACCCCACCAAAGCTTCGGACAGGGTCTGGTTGATACCTTTTTAAAAGCAGTGTTTATCGCGCTTTGCACTTCTTTCACATGCATGTGCCATTGCATACCATCGCCATCAGCACCAAGGGTAGCTAACGCATTAAGAATCGTTCGGTCATACCTTTCGCCGTGTACGTTTGCGAGTGGGATAGAAACATCATTAAGCACGTGTTGGATGTTTCACAAAGCAGTTTAAACGAATGTGCAATAAAAGCACCTCGTAGATCGCTTATTATACAAGTCGGTACTCGAAACAAATATATGCTCTGTTGCAGCACTAGCGCTACTGGTTGAGTCTTTTGCGACTTCAGCGCTTCGATGACCACACACTTCGTAAAGGCGTCCACTATGACGAACAAAGATTTATTCCTTCAGGCACTGATCTCAAAGGGTCCAACATGGTCTACATGGACAGTATGAAAAGGTACGTCCACTTTTTCAATGGTATACAACTTCCCTTGCTTCTTACCGGAACACTTCTTGTAATATGAGCAATTTAAATACGCTCGAACATATTTCATTACAAAACGTCGCATTTTTGCAAACCGTGCTTTGAATACCAGCATGACGTGCCTGATCATGACACAGTCGCCACACTTGCCATCTTACATTTTTGGAAACCACCCAGGAACTTTTACTATTATATAACCTATAAACTCATTCATGCTTCAACTCATGTTCATCAAAATAAAATTGACTCTCTCGTTTTCTCTTCACTGCTCAAAATAGTGCGAATTCGACCTATCTGTTCGTCCTGCTGCTGAGCTGCCAATATCCAATCTACATGCATCTACCTGCGCGATACACAATTTTAAAATTAATATCTTGTACTAATTTGTCATCTCTCATCACAATTAAAGTAACCATAGCAGTGGCTCCATCTACTTGGCATACTTTACATAAGGAGTTTTCAACACACCGTGCTGTATATTGGCTTCGTCAACAACATAGCTAGAAGATCTCTTCGGCTGATTGGCACTTTAATGCTCTTATAAAGGCATTTATTCTGAATATGGCCCAATCGTTTGCAATTAAAAGATTCTACACGAGGCTTGAGGCACTTACTCGCGTAGTGGGGCCCTTTACAGTTAAAACAGCTGATATTCCGCTTAAATATCCCACTTCTAGCAGAACGATTGGATAGGATGCTTGTAGCATGTTTCTTAAATTTTACTAAGGTTTGACTACAAGCCCTCATATCTGGGACACATCCCAGCGTCTTGGAAATTGAATGATCTAGCTGACCTAGAAATATTCTCGTTCGGTATTCCTCTAAGATTCAACAAGATACGGTTCAGGTATGTGCATTGGGCAACTTCAATTTAGCTAGTTTATCAAAACAGTACTCATCCAAACCTTGTCCAGGAGCAGCCTGATAATTCGCTGCATCGAGCAACAACTTAGAGAACGGGAGTGGTTTACGAAATTGCTTAGTCAAATCCTCTCTGAGATACCACCATTACACATTTAAATATTGTTGGATATCATACCAGCGTCTGGCCATTCAACGAAGTGGATTCGCAACAATCCTTGCTACGACTTTATCGCGCCACTCATAAATACCTGCGACATCGTCTACTCGCGATACCCACGCTTCAATGGACAAATAATCTTTTTGGGGATCAAATGTAGGCACGAGGGTTTCGTCACAACTGGACCCACCGAATTATAATGCGCTGTTTTTTTTTATTTTCGCTAGGCGCTTTTTTAAACTGTTCACTTGACGCCGCGCATCACCATGACGAACTCGATGATGAAATACACCGACGCTTTTGCTTTTTACCTGCACGGTTTACTTTTGACGAGCGACCCATAATGTCACAAATATGTCCGCACGAAATATAACAATGAAATCGGGTCACTAATACATGCTAAATGTTAAGTTTAATTAAAACGGCACTTAGGTAATCCCACTTCTGATTTATAAGAAATAAAAATTAAAAAAAAAACGCAATGAACAACACGTCTTACTCAAAAGTTATTGACTACCAACGAATATGTATTACATACATCGCGTATAGTAACCGACTGATTTCCTTATTCATCCTTTCCCTTAATTAAGCAAAGTTGTGTACGTGACTTTTCACAATTTCGTTCGTAAACTAAACAAATTTATTTCTTAAATATAATATCATATTACTAATATCCTTTATAGAAAAACTTGAGAATGGGGACCAACAGTCAATAAATAAAAGAATGGGAAAGAATAAAAATCATTTTGAAAGAAGCAGCAGTAGAAACGTTCGACTATAGGAAGGGTAAAAGATTAAAAAGGAGTGGGTAACATCTGATATGGTAAAAAACAGGACAATAATATAGAAAAGTATTAATACAGAGGTAGGAAAAAGAATGTACAAAAATTTAAACAACGAATTAAGAAGAGATACTGAATTGGCAAGAGAAATATGGCTCACGAAGTGTCTGGAAATAAAAGGGTTCGAAAGGGAAGGAAAGTATGAAATGATGTACAGGGAGGGAATGGAATTAATTTATACGGAAAGTAAGACTAGGAGTAAGTTAGCAATTGAAACTATCGAAGGAATAGTAGTTACCAAGACAGAGGAGGTACTAGATAGGTGGAAGGAATACAGAGAATTGCTGTATGACAAAAGAGCAGTACCTGGAGAAGATGAGTTACAACTGGAAATTGAACGAAATTTGGAGGAAGAAGAAATTGATTATGGTGTTATACAAGAAAAGATTTAAGCAGAATTCAAAATAATGAAGAAAGGAAAGGCTGTGGGGGTGATGAGTTATCAATTGAATTAATAAGGACTCTAGGGGACGAAGAAAGGAAGAAAGTGCTAACCTTATGTAATGACATATACAACTAGGGAGAGTGGCCAAAAGATTTTCTAGAAACTATAATGATGCCAATAGAAAAGAAGAAAAAGACCAAGACAAAGAACATCGAACAGTTAACTTAATCTTAATCAGGAAGAGGAGTAAGGCAAGGTTGTAGCTTGTCATCTACATTGTTCAACCTGCACCTGGAAAAAATAATAGAAAGAGCAATGGATGGCACAACAGGAGTAGTTATATGAGGCAGAAGTATACAGTGCATAAGATTTGCAGATGATATGGTGCTGTTAGCAGAGAACAGAGGAGAAATATCGGAAACGCATCGTGTTTGAATTATGGTATGAAGATAAATACCAAGAAAACAAAATGCATGGTAATAGGAAGAAAGAAAGGTTTGTGTAACATCAGAATTCAAGGAAAAATAGTGGAACAGGTTAAAAAATTCAAGTACCTACGAAGCATCTTAACAGAGGGCCTCCACCCAGCTACAGAATAAAGGTCAAAATAGCATTGGCAAAGGAAGCATTTAATAAGAAAAGAAGGCTTTTATGTGGACCGTTAGAAAAGAACTTGAGAAGAAGACTTGTTAAGTGCTACATCTGGAGTATAGTGTTATACGGAGCCGAGACATGGACAATAAGGAAAGAAGCTGAAAGAGGATTGGAGGCCTTTGAGATGTGGGTTTGGAGGGAAATGGAAGGAATTACATTGAAAGACCGGATAAGGAACGAAGAAGAGTTAAGAAGAATAGAAGAAAGCAGAAATATGATCAGAGTAATAGAAAATAGGAAAAGGAACTGGATTGTACATAACATCCGAAGAGATCGTTTGCTGAAAGATGCATTAAAGGGAAGGTTAAAGGGTAATAGAAGAAGAGGGAGAAGGAATCAGATGATAGACAACATCGAGGAAGACGGCAACTACGAGAGAATGAAGAGATTGACAATGGACCGGGAGAAATGGAGAGGGACCATGGCAACCAGGAGAGGACCTGCCTCAGGGCAGACTACCCACGATGATCATGATTACTAACAGGTGCGCTATTCAGTTAACAACAGTGCCTTTGTTATTTCTACAGTGATTACTTTATATGCGATTAAATAAATGTGGCAATAGCTCTATACTACAAACGTATTTAAATTTTAATTAATAAAAACTGAATACCATGCAGGGTGTTCCATAATTTAAGCCAAATTATCATATTTGCAAACAAGCATAACTCAAATATGAAAATGTAAACTTTCACGATTATTACACATATTACAATACTTATCTTTTTTGGGTTTTTTAATGGTGTAGTTGTATATTAAAGTTATACAGTCTAAACGTTTCGATAACACTTACAGTTATCTTCGTCAGTAGTAATATTATCTATTAAAATTGTTAAAGATGTTGATACATCTTTAACAAAAAGATAAGTATTTTAATAAGCATAACTCAATTTTTGTAAATAGAATGATCCAATGTTTTTTGTTGGAACTCGATTCGGATTTAAATTTACTATCAAAATCATATAAAGTTTGTGTATCATAAAATTAACTGCAAGTGAGTTATTTTGAAAATTGTCGAAAAATCTGTAGGAACTTGTGGCGAAAAATCTGTAGGAACTTGTGTCAAAACAATGCAAATTTTTACGCAGTTTTGAGTAGGCTTCTGACGACGATGCTCTATCAATGGAGACGGACGAGCGTCTAACATCTTCTCCGAAGAAGGATGGCGACGGGCGTCTGGTGGGAGAGGTGGCGCCACACCTGATGGCGAAAGGCTTCGACGACAAGATGTTGCGGGCGTTCGAGACACGTGCGTCCCTGGTCCTGGAGGACGTAATACATGCTCGAAACCACAGTCCGCAAGCGGCGGTAGGGGCATCAAGCGGGGGATAGTGTCAGGGCCAAAGCGGGCGAGGGGAGTAGAGTACCTCTCTCAAATGCGACGAGGCATTTAATAACCATTTAACCCAGACGTCGGGGAGGAATCCATTCACAGTTGGATCACTAGGCTGGACATGTTCGGCGAAATGCATGGCTGGTCTGGGAAGGAGAAAGTACTGGCGAGCCAGGCGCGACTGGACGGCGCGGTGAAGAGGTGGTTCTATCGCCTCGATCGAATTAACTACGAGTGAGAGGAGTGGCGTAGTGTACTGAAGGGGGCGTTCCTTTTACGAAACAATTTCGGTGTCATGATTGAGGAGTTGGCACTTAGGCGCAAGCGGTCCAAGGAGACCATAACAGAATATTACCGAGACAGTGAAAGCGTGGTGCGCAAGGGCTTTGGAGGTAGCCAAGCGCTGGCGCTAGGCGAGGCGTTATTTGTCGCCAGATGGGATACAGCTGCCCATCAGGGCGATATCCGTTGCGGACCTATCGGATAAACTAACGGGCAAGAGGTACTACTCAACCCTTGATTTGGTGCAGGGCTATCATCAGGTACTTGTACACCCAGATTCCATTGATAAGACGGCGTTTATTACTCCTCACGGGCAGTATGGACATTTAAGGGATCCGTTTGAGCTGACGAATGCCCCATGGGTGTTTCAGCGCATTATGAATAAAATGCTAGGCGAGTTGTGACATGGCGAGGTGTTAGTATGTCTGGAATACTTCCTAATACCGTTTATTACCGTAAAGGACGGGTTAGCTATACTTGAGAAGGCGTCGCAACTAGTGGCATAGGCGGGCGTGAAACTGAACTGCATACTGATGCTAGTAAGTGGAGTTTAGGCGCTTTGTTAGTGCACAGGCGAAAAGGCAAAGGCGCGGTATGACGAGCAGAGTATTTCAGTCAAACCACTACCTTAACCGAACAGGCTTACCATAATTATGAACTTGCGACTATCTGTGGTGGAGAGCGTTAGGCGTTTCAGAGTGTATCTAATTGGCGTTAAATTTAAGGCGGTGACTGACTGTGTGGCGATAAGAGCGAAACCCCATAGGTGAAAAACCCCAAACCAGTTGTGTAGGCGTAATGTGGTGGCGATGGGGGTCTGATTGGTTCCTTATGATGCAATTACAGGACTCTAAGGCACAACAGCTAAAACTGCGTTGAGTTCAGGCGTGGGACATGGCGGAAAAGGACCACAGACTTTACAGAATTACCTCAGGCGGCGATGGACTGTACGTACCAATACTGGCGAAATACAACTTGGCAAGGCGACATCATGACGATACTGGTCACCCCGGCGGGGGAAGGTGTCTAAACCTACTCAAGGGGACTCAATGGTTTCCTACAGCGACCAAGTTCATGACAAAGTAGGCGAAATCGTACTTGTGGTGTGCATTTGAAAAAAAGGTAATCCTGGGCGAGGTGAGGGGTACGTCCAATACCCTTCGACACAGCCTATATTGACTATTTAGGTCCTTGTGTCAAGAGCACATACACATGTTGGTGGACGGGTTCACCAAGTATGTACTGGCGAAACCTACTAAGACTTTGTGGTCCACGGCGGCAATCGCGGGATCAAAAGAGATTTTTGGCGATTTTGGGTGCCCACGGCGGATAATTAGTGACCGAGGTCTGGCGTGCAAACGGTGATAGCAACTCCTACGGCGAGTGGCCAGGCGGAAAGGCAAAGTCAAGGTGATGACTGCAAGTGTCCAGGCGAAAAATAGGTGAGACGAACATCTCCCCGAAGTAATTTTGGGCATCAATAATACGATGAACTTGAGTTCTGGATAATCTCTTGCCGAGTGGATGTTCTATCACCGCGCCGATGGTAATTGATCTGGCTCGCGAGGGCCAAACACTAGTGTTGACACAACCCAGTGGATCAGGCCGGATCCAGCGGCGTAAGACCTTTCTCAAATAGCCAGGAGGGAGAGCGTCAGGGCGACGATCTTGATGCGAGTACTTCTAGCGTGGATCAATTACAGGCACACCGTGGTACGGCGGCCCTTTTTAATCGGGCGGGCGGCTAGGCGAATGCAAGCACGTTATGATAAACTCGAGTTCAGGATACTCCCCCCCCCCTTGCCGAGTTGACATCATAATAAAAGGCGGAGAAAGGCCTCCGAATATAAGGTAGGCAAATTGGTGTTATAGCGAGCTGCAGCTACTGGCCGGGCGGATGCCAAGGTAGGTAACAAATTGGCGAATAATTTCACGGATGTTATAGGGTAGTGAGGATCTTACCTAATCATAGGTACATAATCGAGCTCATTAAAGGCGTTAGAGTTTATAAGCGCTTTCAGGCGAATGTCACGGTTGACTCTTTAAGGCGGTACCCATGCATGGACGAATGTGACAAAATGAATGTGACGAAATGAATGTGACAGTGTGAATGACAATGAGGCGGACACAGAGACAGGTGGGCAAGACCTATCATACCTCCTTGTAAAATAATTTTAGTAATGATGTCATTACTGTTTCAGGAAGACCGACTGTTATGCGAAAAAGTGGAGTGGCGGGGGAGACGAGATCGGAAGACGTAGAAAGAAGGAACATTTATTCTGACGCGGGCACTCTTGGCGAAGGCGGTGTCGGTCTATTACATATTTACTATTCTGATCTTTCAGGGTGTTATATATACATATTTATGTATTAAATAATTTGTTGAATTGTGTTTTTAATCATCGTAACAATTTATTAAATGAGCGATACATTTTTTTCATTCATATTGATTTTTAATAGACTGCATTTATCTAATATGGCATATACCCACTTTCAGCAAAAAAAAATTGACAATGCCCATATCTACGTAACACTCCAAAAATTTGCAAACTTGAGTGTAAAACTGATTATTTGTTGTAATAGGCAAATGCTGTTTCAAGAGCTGTAAAATACGATACATCGAACCAGTGATTTCTGTGATTTAAACTCATAATTAAAGATATTTATCTTTTGTTGTTAAATCATTGCAATGATATGATGACTAAAAATTTAATTAATAAATTATTCACTTCGAGGTCTAAAAAATACACAGCAAAAACCTAGACATACCAAAAGTTAAAATTAAGACGTACCATTCTGCCTCTTTTTAATTACAAGATGCCAAATCCTATTTAATCGGAGATTTTATTTTTACTGGTTGAAGTTATTTGGATGTTTATATGTCTCAATAACTTCTTGTCGTAAACAATCAAAACAAATGTTCATATTATCAAATTGATTATCATTGTTTAAATTACTTAAGCCGTGTTCAACCAGCGCAGCTCTTTCTCGTTCACACAATCTACATTTACGTCTAATATCAAAGCTTAGTTTTATGGTTTGAAAACAATTTTACTACTATAGTTATTTTACATTTTTTTAATTTTATCCGTACCGTTACTTATGAAAGGAGGAAAAGCTATACTACTATTTAGGCGGTAATTGTTCTTTACGGGTACGCCTAACAAGTTTAATTACATTATTAATGTGTACAAAGAAATAACCATTAGCATGTGGTCAAATGATCAAATTAATCTTTCAAAAATTCACAATCACAAATTCGTTTACCCATATCCACCACCAGAGCTCGAATTACGCTTACACTTACACCGTTACGCGCTGATCTTTTGACGAGGATCATGATTTCATAGTGTATGAAGATACGTTTCAGTATGTGTAGGCGTTCTGTAAACTTAAGAAAAGACAAATTATTTCTAATATATACAAAAATGGTAAAGTTCCATTAATTTCTTTTTCCTCAGTAAACTGAATGCTTGGATGCATATACACAGCGTGATCCAGAATGGTTGTAGGGTTTGTAACTCTGCTATGGTCATATTGTTATCAAAAATGTATTCTAACACTGGAAAGTGTAAGTTGTTTACCAAAACTTTCATCCGCTGGGATAATGAGCGTGCGTAAATACGTATGTATAAACTGTCATAATTTGCTTCTTTCTGTTCTTGTCGTTTTATTTGTCTTTTTAGTGTTCATGTAATTCACGTAAAATCTGTATTTTTTAAGACAAAAACTGCCCATACTTCAGTTATTCATCCTGATAAGTAAATAAATACAAAGTTCTGTTTAGAATAAAAATCAAATGCGAATAATTTTTAGGTTATAATTGATAGTGTCATATTTTCGGATGAACACAATAAGTTTATCTTGGAGGCTTATTTTCGGTCTGGGCAAAGAGATGAAGGTGGTGTCTGGAAATATTCGCAAATTTCTTGCTTCGAGGAATTCTAACAACGGTCCGCCAACATTGACGTTACCTACGAAACATTCACACAGCATGTTCGTCGAATTGTTCAGTGTTTTCGTGATTCTGGGGCCATATAAATCTTTAAGACGATTGTCTGCTGAAAGTGGTAATGGAGTAAAATTTATTTTTATTACTAAATGTTGATTATTTATTAATTGTAATTGTAGGGGTTTCTTATGGACCATGCCAGAGGGCTTATAAAAAACTGAAAATGCACCCGTACAAAGTTTCTGTATTACAAGAATTGCTGCCAACTGATTTTGAAAAGCATCGAATGCACTGTACCTGGTTTAACGAAAATCTCAATAACAATGATGTTTTGGATATAACATTTTTCAGTGACGAAGCATGGTTTCATCTAAGCGGCTATATAAATTTCCAAAATTACCGAACCTGGTCAACTGTATTTATTGAAACTACACTGCGTCCAGTTAAAACTGGAGTATGGATTGTCATGTCGAGAACAATTAATTCTAAGACCTTTTATTGAACAACGGCCCGACGATGTGCTTCCAAATGGGTATTTCCAGCAAGATTCCACAACAGCCGACACAGCCCGTACAACGTTGACACATTTACCACAACTTTTCGGTAATAAAATAATAAGTAAAAATCGGCACCACGATCTCCTTGCTTGTCTCCGATCGACTGCTTTCCCTTTGGTCATCTTAAAAATGTTGTGTATGCAAATCGTTTGAATACGATTGAGAAGTTACAGAATGCCATAGTAAACGCCGTTAATGCAATAACCCCACAACAGTTAGCGGCCGTCTTCTAGAACATTAAACGTAGCGTAAATTTATGCTTAGAAAATAATTAACAACATATTCAGCACCTACTATAAGTTTTCTGAGACTATAATCTGTCTTCGTCGTCCATCAAATGAAAACTAAATTTAAATAAAAACATTCCATTTACTTATTGAAATTTTTAATAATAACATTAAGATGGAGGTAGTTCAGAATCAAGAAATACAGACTATTTGACATTTACAATTTTGCTGTATTTATTGTTGATATATCATCAACTTTTGAATTTCCCGTCCGATCAGCAATACCCGTATGTACACCACTTAGTGCTTCTTCTCCATGCATCCAAATAGGTATCATTAACATATCTATACCAAACTATAGGCTTTTTATTTAAATTTCGTAAAGAGAATGTTCCAAGCTTTTCCATACACAAATTAGTTAACACCACACCTTTCATTGAAAAAATTCTTAATTTTAATACGCTAGGTGACATTTTGGTTAGCTTTGACGTTGTTTCGCTATATACTTAAGTTTCTTTCAGGCCTGTCTTACTACTACTTATTTTCAGTGGAATAATAGTTATTTGTTATACTAGACGATAAAATACAATTTTATCGATGACTGAAAAATGTTAATTCATGAGCGACGAAGGAGCGAATTAATTAATTTTCACGAGTCGATAGTTGTATTTTATCGTCGTGTATAACATTCTATTTTTTTCTATAGCAAATTGTTAACGAAAATTTAAAGAAATATTAATTGAGTTAGTCACGTTTTAAAATCTCAATAGTATCGTGACTTCATAATTTGGCTTTTAAATTATAGGTGTGGGTCCAATGAATTGTACAAGCTAGAAAGTTCCAATGTTGATGATCGAAAATCTGTCATGATCGTCTCAGTTATTGACACAAAAACTAAGCCAGATCGCTCATTTTGCATCACTGATAAGGAATGTGGTGTAAGTGTTTTGAATATTGTGAAAAAATACGTTGCTTTACGTCCTAAAAACGTGCCTCCTCACCAAAAGTTCTTCATCAACTATCGACAGAGAAAGTGTACAGTTGAACCTGTGGGGATAAAATACCTTGTATAATATTCCTAAGAAAATTGCAGATTTTTTGAAATTACCCAATTCAGAAATGTATACTGGCCATGGTTTTCACCGCTCTGCAGCCACAATGCTGGCAAATTGTGGTGCTGACCTGATGGCAGTAAAGCGTATAGGGGAATGGAAGTCATCTTCCGTCGCCGAAACTTATGTTATTATTAATGCAAATAAAAATGAAAAATAAGTTGTATATTTATATAAATAAAAATTAAAAAAATTAAAATACTCCTTGCCGTTAAAGTTCAACTTTATCTACCCTTGCGGTTAAAGTGAAGCTTGATTTATTGATTTGGGTTGTTCAAAGCACACTTTAACAATTGCTATAGAAAAATAAATTTTATTAACAACTTGACGGTGTAACTGTACGAAACCCTCTTATTCCAGGAGTGCCTTGCGCGACGCAGTATAGCGATTTCAACGGTAATTTTTGTATATTCAATTATTAACTCCCCTAACTATTTTAGAGTAACAGTGTAAACACATTATTTGTAGAGAAAAAAATACTGCATCTACAAAATAAAAAATTAGATTTTATTAAAAATCGGTGATGCTTTGGAATCATCCTATATATTAAAATAATCGGGTCATTTAGTTCACGAGATTGCGAGACAACCACTTGACGGATTTTGATGATTTTTTTTGATATGAAGGTAATTTTGCGTAGAAAGAAATAACGGAGCCAGAATATGATTTTATTAAGTCTTTAATTTTTTTGAAAAGGTCTAGCAGCCGACGCTAATATTGTTGCTCATTTACATATATACGTTTGTATTTAATTTATTAAGCGTTTTATTATAAATAGTATAAATAAACAATATGTACATCAGCATTATTTCTCATTGCTGCTTGCCGTCGACTGATTTCTACATGTAATTCTGTTTCGGCTCAAACATGTCCGACGCAAGAAAAAGTAGAAATGGTAAATGGTGAATTTAAGAGAATAAATGCTGCGTCGGCAGATACTATCGTTATAATTTTTTGAAACCATAATAATCAAAGAAAGTGAATTGAAGGAGAATTTAATAGGTATAACACGATAACAAAACATAGATACAAACATGATATAAATTCAGAAAAATTAATAAATGCTCAAATACCCTTTACTGCTAAACAATAACCCAATCTCTCGCAAAATTGCCGCCTAACGTTGGCTAGCTGAAAATGCGACATTTTCACACACTCTGTTTTGGATCTTCTATATTTTCAAGTGTTCGTCCCGAGTGCCTTACTCGACGCAGCATTGCGATTTCAATGGTAATTTCCTTATATTCAATTATTAGGTCTCATAATTATTTTAGAGCAAAAGTGTAAATACGTTTTTTGTATAGTTAAAAATACTGCATCTGTACACACTAAAGTTTGATTCAAATCAAGTTGGGTATGACTCATCGATGTAAAACTATAACAAAATTACATATTTTTATCTCCCTCTCTCTCAACTACATGCATTGAGGGGCATAAAAACATAAATCTGATGTACAATTCATATTAGCACACTAAAACATGTGTCGTGATTAAGAAGCAGCATTTGTCACTCCTGTCATTTTTTTAAATTATTGTTTATGTGTTTTTGCTTTACTTTTTATAAAACACAGTTTTTTTCAAAACTATCTACAACTTGCACAGTGAATTATCGGTAATTTGGTAACATGTTTACACAATTTGTATAAAATTTACAAAATTTTAGATATGCTACCTAATAAGCACCTTAAATCTCTGGCGCAGCTCGTAGTTATGAACGTGCTTAATTATTTTGAACGGGAACGTAACAATCAATGGGAACTCATTCCATTTGAATCTGTTACGCAGATATGTAGTACGTTATTGTGTAAACTATGTACTGGGAAGGACTACTTTTAGCGCACGTCTGAAGCATGTGGGGTTAGTATAAATACAGTTAGTGCTACAAAAAAAGGGATACAAAAGCCCAAAAAGTAAATAAACCTCCACAGTCACCAGCTAAGCGGAGAAAATGAACGAAATCCACCGAAGTTGATGACTATGTGAAGGATGCTGTAAAGAGAAAAATGTATGAAATTCATTCAACATGTAAATACAAACATGCACCTGTTTTTGTAGCTATACATGTTACGCTGGCACCATTACAAACAGAATTAAGCAATAGTCAAGTTTTCTATTGCAGTAGATCACGTTTAAAACGTCACTTACATTCCATTGGCTTTTCACCTAAAGTAGATGATGGTAAGAGAGGTTTACTAGAACAATCACACATTGCTGCCAATCGTGTAAGATTCTTAAGAGAATATTACAAAAATAATTATAAAATCCTGTATTCTTACATGAAACATAAGAAGCTGGGACAATAAATTAAGAAAAGCGTGAAGAAGAATCCCATGGGTGAAGGAAAAAGGTTGTAATTTAGTTATTACATTATAATTCCCAATAAAATAACTGTATTTTTTACAAAACGGTTTGATAATAATTTAATTGCAAACTTAAAAGGACCATCTTTAATTTTAATGGACAATGCTAGTTATCATTCCAAACTTCTAGAAAAATCCCAAATAATTAATCTAAAAAGGAAGTAATATGTGATTTTCTATTAAAGCACAACATAGCTTATGAACCAAGCATGTTCAAAAAAGAATTACTGCAATTAGTTGCAAATAATGTGATACTAAAGGTGTACGAAATAGACGAAATAGCACACAAGTCCGAACACAGAGTATTACGGTTACCACCATATCAATGTCAAATTAATCCAAATGAACTGGTGTGGGTAAACTGAAACTAAAAGAACACTAGAACAAAAATATGGGAAGACAGAATTCCAAATTTAACGATGACCATGTAAAAGAAATATGGATGGAATCATTGCAACGAATTGATGGGACATATTGGCAGAAATGCATTAAACATGCCGAAGTTAGAGTGGTGGGAAATTGAAAAACATTTTGAGGTTGTGCAACCATTAATTATATCTGTTAACGATTGCATTTCTGAGAGTGACACTAATAGTGAATAATTTTTTTTTAATTTAAATGTTTTAATTCCAATGTAACATATTCTAATTTTACCTAATATATCGATAACTCTACAATAGGTGGACTGAACACATGTACTGATTTACGTAAATTGCTTTTCATTTAACTTGGAGCAATATGAAATTTATTTAAACTATGTGCTAAATTAAAATATTAAACACGAACTACATTACAGTGTACACACCTTCTTCTACAAGACTGAAACAATCAGATGTATCGATATTATGTTATTGTAAAGTATCTACAAGAATTATGTCGATTACAAAGCAATAATTATATTTCTAGAAGGGTTGTTATAAAACTTGAGAATAACAAACGAATTGCAACTTTTATAAATTTTTCCATCTGAAATGATTTAATTTATAATAACTTACAAATATGTAGGTCATGTATTATGATGGTATGTAATTATAATCAAACCATGTCCTAAGTTATAACAATTCACTGTCGCAGCAAAATATTTTTGACCTATCAATAAAATAATATAATGGATAATTTTTCTAGTTTAAAATATAAAAAACATTCAATAATTTTCAATTTTCTTTGGCATTTTATGTCTTCTACCACGCGAAATTTGACGAATTTGACCTCAATCTGTCTAAAAAAAATGGAAATAAAAAGGAAAATACAATCCACTGAGAGGATCCTAGGTTCCATAGATTTTAATTTTCTTTTTATTTCCATCTTTAGACAGATTGAGGTAGAAGACACGGCCTTTATGGAAATTTATGTGGAGGCAGCTGTCGATAAAAATATTAACCAAAAAGTACTTTGCTGATTTAATGAAGACTTACGTCGCCTAAATCTTAGTTCGTGTAATTTTAAGAATGAGTCATACCCAACTTTATTTGAATCAAACTATATTAATTATAATTTTCATTTGTTCGAAACCGTTGAAAGCGGCAAAATAAAAACTTTCATTTTAAAATATATCAGGTATGTCTTGGAATTATGTAAAAAAAAACACAGCGTGCACGTTTCATTATCTGTTATTCCTATTTGACGTTTATTAAACGTATACTTGCTTAATAAATTGATTATCATAAAACTGTTCGGCTTAAAATGTATTCAACTGAAGAGAAAATAAAAAGGTTAAAATTGTTTTATCCTGGAAATAGTGCCCGCCAACTGAGTGCTTTATTTAGCGAAAATATCAAAATCGGCCAATTCCAAGTAGTAACTGAAAATTAGGAAATCTGTGTTGGACTTCTTATGATTTGGCCAAATGTGTTTTAAATGTAGTTTTTCACAATTTTGTATCGATATTACAATTTGATTAAATTTTGATAAATGTGTTCCTTAATGGAGGCATTTTTCATTGTTAGCCATCGTCCGTTAAATGGTGTTCTAGAATGCTATTTTCAATGCTGTTTTAACAATATTTCTTAATTAGTCATTACTACTGAGGATGATAACAGTAATTGAAATCAAAATGTATAAATTTTGTGTACCTAATTTATCTTCAAATACATGATAAATAAATCAAAAAGATAAATATTTTTAATTTACGGTAATTACGAGATTTAATTATGTTTTTAAAATCTCAATCTCCATTTTATTATGTGCCAACATCAAGGCAAAATTAGGTACTTTATACCATATAAGTCCGTTGATAACGTTTTCCTACTGCAATGTAAAGCTCGGGGAGGTTAAGAACAACTTCAATGTACTGTTAAAAATAATCGTTCGTGTGTCTATTATAGTTTTTTTTATTTCACTCAGAGATGGATAGTCCTTAAGCAACAGTTTTCGTAATTTGTAAGGATACCAATACATTTTTTCTTTCTCTGTGATACTCGTGAAAAAGGTGGTGTTTTAACGCATCAATTTGGCGTTAACGATTTTATTTTTTTAAGACATCAACTTAATATTTCATATATACATAGGAAAGGTAATAAAAATAGGATAATAGAAAATATTAACAAAAGTAGGACACAACTAGTTTTGTAATTTTTCGTATAAAATGCGTATTGGCGACTCGTTACCCTGTATACTTCAAATAAATGTTTTATTTTTGATATAACTTGTTCAAAATTGTACTTGAATATAGTTCAAGGCATTAGAAATTATTCATATCAATACAATTTATTACGTGATTTTGGTTAAATGCGTATTAGATTCGTCGCCGCGTGACCTTGCGCTATCTAGAAAACGTAGTCGCTAAAATTACACAGGTCATGGGCTGCATTATACAGGTCATCCCTATGAAATACTCAAAAGATACGTCTTTGCCATCGACATAATGTAAAAGCATATGTACGACCCCTATTTATATAAACAAGGGTTCGATGTTAAAAACGGATCGTTTTGTTTTGAATTTTACTTTCCCCTTTTTTTCATTGAAAACGATAAAAGGGGGCTGGAGATTAATATAGTTGAATGTTCATTGAAGCTATTAGCCTTGTTTATATACATTATAAACAAGGCTATTAGTATTCTAACACAAAATACAGAGTGATCAATCTCAAGTGTATACCACGTGATCAAAATATTTAAGTGGTACCACTGATACGTTGGTAAGAAGCTGTATTGCTCTAGCTACTCTAGAGCATGGTTCGAGTAAAAACTACGATCAGTTTCAAATCTGTATGAAGGTCATTAACTTATACATATTATAAAATATTATCTTAATTTAAATAATGACTATTTTGTATTTGATTAGACTGCATCCCTATAAAATACAACAAAATAAATAAAATATTATTTAATGATTGGATTACATCATTACAAAATAATGAATCTTAAGTATTTAAATGTTATAATTTCATTATAATTAAATAAAATTTACAGTACATGATTGAAAACGGCATGACGATTAAATTCAATATCACAATTTGAAATTCAGAATATATAATTTGTCTTGATAAAGACAGTTTGTAAATAACTCAAGAAAATACAAAAGTGAAAAACGAAGGTATAATATGACATAAACTAAAACGACTAAAACCATACTAAAAATCCAAAGCAGCCAACTGCAAAACACAACAATATTAACAACTAGGGATTTTTGTCATACCACTACAGTACACTTGAGATTGATCACGTTGTAATTACTAGTAACTTACTCTCGTATAAATTAACAATAAAATGACTGCGCAACGATTTAAACAATAAATTTATATCTTTAACCTTACTTCGTGGAATTCCATATTTAATAGCATTGTTTTAAATACCATATAATTCCACAACTTATTCTATACAACTATTTATATCACAATACGTTTCAATACAACATGTATTATAATCAAGAGAAAACATACAGGGTGGATACTCTAAGTGGAATAAATTCTGTAACTTAAAGGAGGAAGTCCGGGAGAAAAATCATGATAGCCATTCTTTATAATTGTTTCCAGCCCTCAATCTGGGGGTTACTGTTTCTCCATTTATCCACCCCCGGGGGTGAAGCCACCCCTAACTTTTTTTTTCAAATGTAAGGGTAGGTCAAGTGATACTCCGTGTGAAAGCGTGTATTAAGAGGAATACAACGCAGTATTTATTTTCTTAAAATTTTAAACATCATTTTGTTGAACAAAAAAATAAATATTTCGAAAACTATTAGGTGGATCTTAACTAAACAACTTGCATCATAATCGATATTTATTTCTGTATATGTGACCATAATTTTATATTTTTTGTTACATTTAGCTAAGTACTAGAGCGAAATATATTCAATAAAACACCATTTATCACTACTCTTCACGCAAGACCAATCTATGAATTAATAATTAAAACACTAATTACTGGATTGCCTTCATTCTTAAGTACATACCAAAGTACACCTTCGCTTAGAGGTTGATGCTGATTTCATCACTTTCTATTGTTTAAAAACCGTGTAATGAAAGAAAAATGCCACGCTTATTAACTCCCTTATTCTAGGCGTTATACTCAATATTTTTATACGATGCTGTACATTAAAACCAATAAATACAGAAAGATTGAATCCGTTTATTTTTTCAATTGCCCCTTGGTATTGATCAAAACTACCGCCGTTTTCTGGGGTAATGGATTCCACTCAACCAAATTTTCTTGAATGGTTTGCGCCGCCCCATGTTTCGTCAGTAAAAAAAGTATTACATCCCGTTTCTCTGTACCTTTTAATTGAATATAAATCTTTCGCTCTTTTAGCAGCTATTGTAGTAGCTTCCATCAGGATTGACCTGTTCTCTAAATTTTTATAAGTAAAATTTATTTCTTTTACCCATCTTTTGGTGGTGGTACATACCTGTGGAAAATCAGGACACTCGTCTGTCAATCTTTGATGTAGCTCCACTATGGTTAGAAACCTTTTTTCCATATAAAAATTTAATATTTGTCTTCGTATAACGCCCTTTAGAAAATCATCGATATCTACTTTCGGTCTACCACTTCTTGGCCTCGCCCCTGACACTGTACCAGTACTACTTGGCCCTTCTTCAATTGATACAATTACAAAAAAATATATATATATATATAATTATATATATATATATATATATATATATATATATATATATAGCGATGGTTAGAAATAGGCATAATAAAGGGGCTAGAGTTTATCGAGCTTGAGTTCTATATAGTATGCAAGTTTAAATAAAATTGAAGAAGTATACAGTTCGTTATGAGAAAAAAATAGTATACGAGTATAAAAATATGGTTTTGATGCAACAAAACAGGCTTTGTGGGGTATGCACAAGGTTGTTATATTCATAAAAACAATGAGCTATACTAGTAGCATGTTAGAAAGATCAACACGATTCATATTAGTATGTACGTTTAGTTTCGTTTAAGATATATAAGTAATTTCACATTTAAATCAATTTATTTAAGCAATTTAAACACGTGACAGATATTGATTACATGAAGTACGATAATTCTAATGTGTAGAACATGTATAGTAACAGGTACAATGCTAAACTCTGCAAACTATAACAAAATGGTTATGGTACGAACACAGTACGTTGGTAAATCACAGACAAAGTGTTTAAAAAGTGCATAAGAAGTGGTAGTAACTTAGAAACATAGCTAAGAACATGAACAACATTTGTGCAATGCGATATTTAATGTGTAATTACAATTTGTGTACAAAAATTTACAAAATGTGTTAACAATATGGAAATGTGAAAAGACAAAATTATGAACTATGGAGCACAAATAATTGATTTGAAAAAGTTATGGCATAATTTACGTTTTAGTTAATTTAACATGTTTGTTTAGACCAATCAGATACTAGGATCTTTTGTATGAAATGTAGAAAAAAAATTTAAAATTTGGTATCCATGAGAAAAGTATTAAAGGAATTGCTCCTGATTTCTCGCTCTCTTGCTTTCTCTTGCTTTTGTAATTTTTTGTGACTAACAAGTCATAGTGCTAGTAGTGCTTTTGTTAACATGTAAGTTAAAATTTTACGTTAACATTATCGGATTTGAACCGCGATCAACGTAGAGTTGAGATTTCGGAAACAATTGTTTTAACCAATAACAAAATTTAAAACTAAGGTTATCGATTATAATTGTCGATAATATTGTATTTGTTTCATTTCGAAATCGTGTTTAAACATCGGTTGATGTGCATTTTTTTGTCAATAAAATCCTTCGGTTATTTTGGATGTGGTGTTTATTTTTTTGAAAGTGATTGAGGTTATAAAATACATTTAACTTCATATCGGAATCAAAAATAAAAGTGCAAGTAAATATAAAATTTTATATAAGAATAAAATACGAGTTAAATCCGAAAAATTATTAAATATTTAAATCAACATTTAAATATACAAATAAAATAAAAGTGCTTGTTTGAAAGTAAATGAGTATATTACATAAGTACCGGGTGGCCAACTAAGAACGGCCGTCGGCCATATCTCAGGAATTGATTATAGCAGAGGTTCGGGAAAAAAATTTTTATAACAAAAGTGGACTCGAGAAACGCCTAGAAATTATTTTCAGAATTGTAGGTCCACCGCTAGAGGGCGTATTTGACAGTTAAAAATTTAAAAAGCAAAATTTTTCAAAATTTACTCAATTAAGGGGCATATTAAATATTATAATCAGATTCTTCAACAAATTCTGCATATTTTTTATTTGACAAGTATTAGTCTACCTCTTGAAATAAGGGTGGGGAGAGTGGGAACCTTGTTACGAAAAAACGCCTTTAATTCAGGTTCTGCTTGACCTATTTTAATAAACTTGATGTTGTTTGAAAGAGCTTTTGTTAAACAATAGAAAATTTGTAAATTTGAGGCAATCTGATTAATAACATAAATGCTAGAGGGCGCTGTTTAATATTTTTTTAATATTGTGTTTTCTCTTTACAATTTTAAATGGAAGCATAAAAATTTAAGTAGGTCTTTAAAAAGTACACTAAATTAGTAATAAAACAGTGAAAACTGCAAGTCGATATCTTTTTCCTATCCTGAGATATCGTAAGAAACAGGTAAATGGCGGGAATTGTTCTTCCAACGTCTAGTAGGCTAGTTCGCGTTAACGGAAATTATTAAATTTAGCCTGGATGAAAGATCTTACATTGGTCTGCAGTAATTTAAACTGTTATCGTACTAATGTTATGGTTGCCGCTAAATTACCTAAATGTAACGCTGTCTCTACAAACAATGAGAACAAATTATAAAATAATAATGTGATAAATCTAACATTTTTTTAATTATATAAGAATGTTATATTTGTTTTCAAGCGATGTGTTATTAAATCAAAAGCATAAAATATCAATAAAAACCGATATTTGCCCAGCAACAACAAATACAGTTTAAAATATGAATTACGATTTACTGATGACAACAAAATTAGTAAAGAGGGCCATGTAAGATATAAAATAAATTCCCTGTTGAAAACAAGCAAGCTATGATTTTCACGCATATGTCAAAAATTATTCATCGTGTTGCATTTAATAGACTTTCTTTATCTTTTCGAACCAAAATGATTCTTACAAATGAAGAAGCATTTGATATGTTGGCAGTTTAATGTATGAGAAATGCAACCGTTGCTGCTAGAGTGTATGCACTGCAGTACCCAAACAGACGGCATCACAGCAGAAGAGTTTTTCTCCGACTCGCACACCGTGTGCGTACTACTGGAAATGTGAATCTTCCTGTGTACTCAAGACAACGCAGAGGTAGAACAGAGGAAAATGTTATTGATGTTTTAGCTTATGTAAATGTTAACCCTCATTCAAGCACCAGAGCTATAGCTAGAGACTTGGATATATGTCGAACCACCGTCCAAAATATTTTAAGAGAACACAGGTGACTACTTATTTATTAATGCATGTTTTATTCGGTATTATAGTGATAAAAATGTTTTAATTTTTTTCGTTTGTCGTTATATGTTTCTCATTTTTATCATACCGAAAATGTCATTACATCAAAGTTAACTTGTGACAACATGACTAATGTATTTGCCGCCATTTTATGTCCAGTTTCAATAAAACACCAAATTATTTAATAAAATTATCTTATACTATGTGAATAGATTTTAACTAACAATATGATAATTAAGTGAGGCAAAGTAAAGTAAAAAGGTACCAATAATAAAAAATAATGAGAGGCCGGGCGAAAAAAAATCGTAATAACATTACGAGAGTTAATGCATTTAAAGTCCTTTTTCGTTTACTAACAACGAAGGACTTCAATGTGTCTTATTGATCTGATTACTTTATAATACATACTATTTTACATTGCACCCATATCACATGGTCCTACACCATAGTTTGAATGCTCAAGATTTCGATACCAGGTTGGATTTTTGCAACGGGCTCTCAAATATGATGCACGACGATCCTGAAATACTTTCACGAATTATGTGGACAGATGAGACTACTTTTCATAGAGATGGTAGTGTAAATCGACATATGCACTACTGGTCTGAAACGAATCCCCACTGGATGCAAGAGGTCCAACATCAGGGTCGTTGGTCTGTAAATGTGTGGTGCGGGATTCTAGGTGGAGAAATAATTGGGCCTTTTTTTTTAATGAGACTGTTAATGGAGAAAGATATTTAGATTTTTTAAGCAACGAATTGCCACTTCTTTTAGAAGACATACCCTTGGCCATTCGTCGTGACATGTTCTTGCAACATGATGGGTGCCCGGCACATTATTCTAGAGATGTTCGGAATTTCTTAGATCAATCATACCCTGAAAGGTGGATAGGACGTGGAAGTTTATTTACTTGGCCACCAAGGTCTCCAGACCTAACTTGTTTAGATTTTTATTTGTGGGGGCGATAGACCCACAACAAGAGCTGACATGATTGAAAGAATACGACAGACAATACGAAGTATTTCAAGGGCAGAAATTGAAACTGCTGTTCTCTCCACCCGTCAGCGATTGATTTCATGCATTGGAAATGATGGACGACATTTCGAACATCTAGAGCGACACTAATTACGTAGTTATTTATTTAAGGTTTTAATTGTTAGATTTATCACATTATTATTTTATAATTTGTTCTCATTGTTAGTAGCGACAGCATTACATTTAGGTAATCTAGCGACAACCATAACATTAGTACGATAACAGTTTAAATTACTACAGACCAATGTAAGATCTTTTCATCCAGGCTAAATTTAATAATTTCCGTTAACGCGAACTAGCCTACTAGACGTTGAAAAATAATTCCCGCCATTTACCTGTTTCTCACGATATCTCAGGATAGGAAAAAGATATCGACTTGCAATTTTCACTGTTTTATTACTAATTTAGTCTACTTTTTAAAGACCTACTTCAATTTTTATGCTTCCATTTAAAATTGTAAAGAGAAAACACAACATTAAAAAAATATTAAACAGCGCCCTCTAGCATTTATGTTATTAATCAGATTGCTTCAAATTTATAAATTTTCTATTGTTTAACAAAAGCTCTTTCAAACAACATCAAGTTTATTAAAATAGGTCAAGCAGAACCTGAATTAAAGGCGTTTTTTCGTAACAAGGTTCCCACTCTCACCCACCCCTTATTTGAAGAGATAGACTAAAACTTGTCAAATAAAAAATATGCAGAATTTGTCGAAAAATCTGATTATAATATTTAATATGCCCCTTAATTGAGTAAATTTTGAATAATTTTGCTTTTTAAAATTTTAACTGTCAAATACGCCCTCTAGCGGTGGACCTACAATTCTGAAAATATTTTCCAGGTGTTTCTCGAGACCACTTTTGTTATAAAGATTTTTTTCCCGAACCTGTGCTATAATCCATTCCAGAGATATGACCGACGGCCGTTCTTAGTTGGCCACCCGGTACATCGTATTTACCACGAGGAAGATTTATCACAAGTGCATTTGGATAAAGTTATGGAAATTAAGCAGCACGATTTTCAACAGCAAGACAGTATCATCGATACATGGAAAGAAGTCTACGTCCAATGTTAAGATGGAACAAGCCTAATGTGACCATTTTTTGGAAATTGCAACAACACATGTGAGTTAAATTTTTCTATCATAACCCAACTATTGCATTGATTATTCTTTTGATGTCCTGTATTTATGTTTTTTGTTTGATTGTGTACAAATGTTTGTGCGACAACATGAATCAATACCTGAAAAGTCAATGAACAGGTTTAATTATAAAAATAATAATTTTACTTTGAAGAAAATCAAAATTGTACTCAATAATTTTAGATCCTTTGGCGAAATTTTTGACAGGCTGAATTTATTTAAGTTACTAAGGACGCAACGCATGCGTAATTTGTGCAAATTCCAACGAAGTCTGTTTCAAATTGAAACTATTAATTACAAATTACAATTTAATTATTAACATGAATATTTCCATGTGTGAAATGAAATTTCTTTTGATTGCACGAAAAAGATTCGAAAAAATTTAAATTTTTATAATAATAATTACAGTTATATATTTATATTTTGATTTGCCCACGATATTCAAATATAGAACTCTATCCCCAAGTATATACTTTTATAATAAAATTAAGCCATTATTTATTATCACGATTTTTCCATATATATATATATATATATATATATATATATATATATATATATATATATATATATTATATGAATAGATTTACTACAGTAATACCGCTGTGGGTTCTAACCTTCATATGTCCTCACTTAACATAATATTTTGGCTCACTAACAAATAGTATATTGACTTAAATTGAAGGTACCAACATGTGTACAAATTTTTCATTCACGCGCTACATGTGTGCCGTCTCTCCTAGATTAAAAACGGTTGCGGTTTGCCATCCTTATTCAATAACAGCACATTTTTCAAACAGCATAATCGTATAATCACGAGTATATTTTAAGAAACTATTTTTACATTCAGGTTATTTAGGCAATTCCTTAATGTTATGACAAAAAAAGTTTACTTACTTCACGCAGTGAGAATTGGTCATGTTTGCCTGTTAGGGCTATTTACAAGCAAATAAAAACAATTTGTTACAATTTTTTTTTGGTTGCTTACAACAAAAATTGTACTAGAACCAAATCTGAAAGTACTCTGTGTAACATTTTAAAAAAAAAATGATTAAGCTCCATACAAAATGATCTTGGAACGGTCAATTTTGTAACAATCTATACTGATTATTCAAATCACGGGAGCGTAAAAATGTGTTCTATACTCGTAAGATATTTTATGAAAAACAAAGGCATTCAAGTAAAACTTTTGGAAGTTCAAGATCTTCCAGGCGAAACTTCAGACATTATATCCGAATATATTATTAAAACAGTTGACAAATACGAATTAACAATAAAAGTAATAGCAATGTGCGTTGACAACACAAATTGCAATTTTGGAAGAGCAGCAAGACATGGCCAAAATATCGTCTTTCATAAAGTTCAGAAGTGACTTAAAAGGCCCTTAGTTGGGGTGAACTGTGCCGCTCACATGTTTCATAACTGTACTCAAACATCAGCAGACTGTTTGCCTATTGGCATCGAAGCCATTACTGTGAGAATCTATGGCTATTTCTACATTTATACTGTTCGAGTTGAACAATTAAAAGAATTTTGCGCGTTTGTTACTGTTGAATACTAAAGACTGTTGGGATATAGAGTAAAACCAGATGGTTAGCGTTGTTACCTACGGTAGAAAGAATATTGAAAATGTTCGAACGGTGACAGAGTTACTTTCTCTCCCAAAAATTTTTTTTTGAGGTTTGGCTATGGTTTCTTCACTCACAAGCTTCTACATTTCATAAATGTGTGCGGCAAGTGGAATCTGAAAAATCTTCAATGGTAGAAATGTATATAGTTCTATCAAATTTAAAGCTACAATCAACAGAACGGAAAAATGAAGTCTTTCTCACAAATCAAATTAACACTATGCTAGTAGCTTTGGTATATGAAGGAGAAGACCTAACCGTAACTCAATTTAAAACGTCAGTGACAATGTTTTATATACTACTAGTATTACATATTTTGATAAATGGATGCAACACTTTGAAGAATCGCAAGCGTTTTGTTGGGCTAAAAAAAGAACCTCTGTGGACAGATGTTTAAAACTCATTAATGTTTTTCAAAAACAACACTCTGATATTCATATGGATGATTCGGAACTCTTTGTCTCTTTCTGTTTCTATTAACAAATTAAAAATTATTGAAATGTGCATGTACGAGTATTGGAATCAAATGCTGCCACGAAAAGGATTTTTTCTAATAAGAATAAAGTTTGGACTAACGAAAAAACTAGCTTTACGGTAAGAACTTTCAAAGAACTTTTAATGACAAAACCTAATTTTGAAATGAATTGCCTTGAATTTTTTAAGTATCTCCAAGGCACTTAAAAAAGATATTTTACGAATGGTGCATTCAGTGGAAAAATACACAAATAAGACGTTTCGCTCGCCATTTTACCAACTATGTACGTTTAAAAACCGAAGTAAAATACAAAATTAAATAAATTTTAATTATTAATATAAGTAATTTGATTGTAATCTCATTATATTTAGAATTTACATCAGTTCTACATACATAAAAGACGAAATTTACATCGATTGGGGGCTTGAACTTTGATTGCGCAGTTGGTTAGCGCAAAGTACAGGTCGTAGGTTCAAATCCTACTCGAGGTACGCGTTTTATTTATGTATTCAATAAAATTAATAATAATTTTTAAATTTTAATTAATTTATTTTTTGACACTTGCATTATGACAAGGGTCGCGTAAAACCTTACCATAAACAACCTCTACATTTGTTAATTAGACTAGAGGGCGTAAAAATTAATAACTTTGTATCTAATTTAAAATCAATTTCTCCCTCTCCTTCAACATGTCCCGTATTTCCTTTTTACATAAATGGTCTAAAGAATTTTTAATAGTATTTTTATTTGTACTTTAAATTGTTTGTTATTACGTGGTTTAGTTTATTTGCTAAAATATAGTTAGGTGCTTGGATGTAAGAAACTTCTGGTCCAATGGGCATAGTATACTTGTAAGTTTTGATGTTACTAGTATGTTTTCTAAAATGACCCCTCAAGAATGGATGGGTTTATTAAATAATTTTTTATTTAATAATAATGTTAAATTAAGGATGTAAGAAACTAGTGGACTAATGGGCATATTTGTTTTGTGGATTTTTATGAGACCGTATAGTTATGGTGCTTGTGGATTCTTGAATAGAATTTGTTGCTTCTCTGAATCTGCAAATCAGTAATTGAAATTTTACAAACTTTGTCTCACATCTTTTTAAAATTTAAAATTTCTAAATTTTCCTTATTAACTTTCTGCATATCTTTTGAAATAATTACTAATGTTACCTTTATCTGGTTTAACAGAAATTAGATTATTTTCATTAATTTTATTCGTAACTGATTTTAGTAAATAATTATGAAGTTTGTTGTTCTAAGTTTTTGTCTTTTTTAACGAACACTCTAAGTCACAATTTGAAATTTGGAGCAATTATTGTGATCATTTTTGTAAGATGTGTTTTGCATTCTACTGCTATTTATTCTGGTAAAAATCCACAAACCAAATATGCGCATTAGACCAGTAGTTTCTTACATCCAACCACCCAATCATATTTTTGTAAATAAACTAAACCACATAATAAACAATTTAAAGTCGAAATCAAATCATTCCATTACGAATTCTTTAGAACTAATTAATAAACTACAAAACATAAAGTAACCACTACATAATATGCTTGTAAGTTTTTATGTTACTAGAATGTTTTCTAAAATAGCCCCTCAAGAATGTATGCGTTTATTAAATAATTTTTTATTAGATAACAATGTTGAATTATTTACAAGAATGAGGTTAATTCAGTTATTTAATCTTTGTGTTAATCAAAATTATTGACATTGAATAATTTAGGAGATCAATTTTTTTATTAATTGTTTCTGATAAGATTGTATTTTGGTTTCGTTACGTTGATGATATCTTAGCATGTTTTCACTGTTCATCAGATTTCACTCATGAGTTTTTAATTAATATTAACAATGTACATCCTAATAAATGTACACTAGAAAAAGAACAAAATAGAGCCATTAATTTTCTAAACTTAAACATAAAAGTGAATACATAGAACAAATGTCAGTTCTCCATATTCCGAAAACCTACACATACAGAATTCCAAACGATCCATGTCACCATAAAACCCGTAAGTTAGATGCATGTAAATCATTAGTACATACATCAAAGTCATTACCATTAAATTAAACAAATTTCAATAAAGAAATATCAATTATAAAACAAATTGCACAAGCAAATGGTTACATTTCAAATATATACGACACTTTAGTTAAAAATCAAGTTTACAATTTTTCTTTTTTTTATGATTGTGGACCTGAACAGGCTAAATTTGGCCTATCGTGCTAAAGCACTCATGAACACTTAGGAGGATGGATAGAGGGATAATGAATTGCCAATAGATGCCTATAAACAGCTACCTTAAATTTTCTCATATCATAAGTGAGAGAAGAGCAGGAACTAGGGAGATCATTCCAGAGTTTAAAAGCCGTGTAGAAAAATGTGGATTGCGCCCGTTTGGCACGACAAGTGGAGATTTGTACTGCATACTGATGATGTGAATGAGCGAACCGAGTGTTTCTCGCAAAGATAGCCGGAGATTGTATCAAAAAATGTAATTCACCAGCACAATAGCCCTTGTAATAACGATAATACAAAGAAAGAACTGAAACCATCCTTCTATGCTCAAGGGACTGTATGTGAGAAGTTAAGGACGGGTCATTTATAAGCCTAATCGCTCTCTTTTGAATACGATCAACGATATCGAGAGCGTATTGGGGAGCACTAACCCAAAGGTGAGAATTATATTCCAGATGAGGCCGAATTTGGGCCTTATACAGCAGAAGGAGTTGTCGAGAGGTAAAGTACTGATCAGATCTGTACAAAAAGCCTATTTTACGAGCAGCTGTTTTGGTAGCCGACAGAAGATGGTCAACCCATGAGAGATTTGAAGATACAGTCATCCCCAACAGAGTAATAGAGTCTGAAAACTTAAGAACTGAGCCATTCATACTTACAACAGGAAATGATCGATCTTTTTTGGCGGACATAAGGCAACACTGAGTTTTGTTAGCATTAAATTTAACTAGATTATTGCTTCCCCATTCGAGAATACGTTGAATGTCTTTGTTGATTGAATTTGCCATTTCAGCTTTAATTTCTTGATTTGACATAGAAGGTGGATTATCACTATGAGTAGACTGAGATGAACTACAGTGAAGAGTGCTATCGTCAGCAAAGCAATGGATGGGGTTAGTTGTTGAAGAAATAAGGTCGTTTATGTACAGCAGAAACACAAAATTGACAGAAAATAAATACATCAATTTCATATTTAGGAAAAATATCAGAAAAAGTAGCTCACATATTACAAAAGAACAAGAAGTACAAAGTAAATTTCAAAACGAATCTCTATGTTCCTAATCCCAAAGTCAGGTATCTACAGGGTGAGTCAACGAAAAGTTAGAGAGTGGCCAGCGAAATCTCCAAACTTGACACCTTTGGATTTCTTCTTTAGGGGTGAAAGTAGGCTTTACTTCGGTATGGAGGTCGACTGTGGACATTTTGAACATTTGATAAATTGATTAATTGTACCTTTATTACTTTAAGCTTATTTAAATGGCTATTAGACTTGGGTGGTCATACAAGGGGCAAATGTCATCGGATTTTAAAAAATAAACATGTGGGCTTCCAATGATGAGTCACAAGTGGGGTATTGCCATTTAAGGTTTGTAAGTGATACTTTTCCCCGCCCCTGACTAATGCCAAACGAGAATGACGCTTCCATGAAAATCTGTCCCCCTTAAATCAAAAATCGAACTGTCCCGGGTTTTTTCCGTAAAACCCATTATGTGACACATAATCGAATATGAAACTTTTCGATCACTCACCCTGTATAAATTGAATTGCACATTCTGTAATTCTGTTTATATTGGACAAACACTGAGGAACTTTGATATTAGATGCATAGAACACATTAGACGTTACAAATATAAAAACAGACAAATCAAATTATGACAAACATTTAATAGTAAATAATCACCTTGTGACTTCACAAAATAACATTAAATTTTTGCATTTTTGTAATAAAAAAATTAGATGTTTTGGAAGCATTCGACGCTTATAAACATAAACAGAAAGTACCTTTAATGAACGAACAGGTTGATCTTATAGACTCAACTATAACAGATATTTTACATGTAGAATTAGAATTTTCATCAAGTTTGCTATTTTACCTTAATGATTTGTTGCCATAACTATTTGTTGGTTATTTTACTTATATATTTTCTCTTGATAATGATACATGTTGTATTGGAACTCGTAGAGAAATAAATAATTATACAAAAGAAATTGTGGAATGATTAGTGTATTTAAAACATTAAGTGCTATTATTTAAACAATAACACAATTAATATAAGTGTTAATTTTAAATACAACTCTTTTTAGCACTAATAAAAACAAAGTTCAAGTTAAAAATTAAATACAAAATATTATGAGACAACCTGTATAGTTTTTAGAGACCTTACCAAAAAACATGTTTGTGTAAGCTAACTTCAAAGCAGTGGTTAACCACTTATCTAACATGCTTGTTAGTTAACCTCTAATTTTATCAAGCATAATATTTTATTATGTACAGAACAAAGTATTGACTATTTACCATTTCAGTTTTATTCAGAAATATGAGTAGCCGGGTACTTTCTTTTTATTATTATTATTACTTATACTTATTTTCTTATTTCTCTTTATAGGGTGATAAATTGGTACAAAAATACAAAGAATTGGCAAAAATCCCAGCTTTAGTTGATGCTCGAATACTAAAAAATAAAACTGGTGTTGATACAATTTGGTCGCAACGTAACATTGAACATGGTAAACTAATTAAGTTTTCAAAAACTGTTCTCATCACAGAGGGTTTATTAAAACAATCAGAGTTGCTGCCTCATGATACTTCGTCGGAGTATGTTATAATTTACTGTTGCTTCAATTTTAATTTTATGTATTCTTAGAAATTTGATAAGTATTTCACCATCACAAGAATACAGAGCTTTAGTGCGAACTGTTGATGAAAAAGAAGGGCCTAAGCAGTATTTGGAGATTTGGTCAAATGAGTGTTTATTGCATACAACTGATGTTTCAGATTTAGACTTGCATGATGAAATTTATACTGAGGGTAATTTTTTTTTAATGAAACTATTAACATGAAAATACTGAACTTATTATTTTAACTCAAAGCGACAATTGCAGTTACTTGCATTAAGCACTATTAAATATACATTTTTGAGAATTTTGAATCTTATCGTGCAGTTCTTACTGCGTAAAAGCCTTAATTTTGTTCATAGTAAAAATCAAAGGCCTTATAATGTGTTACAGTACATAATAAATAGGGCGAGTTCAATAAATCCTTATTATGGAACAGTTGCATATAAAGCGTGATGTTTGACTGCTAAAAAGTTATTAACGAAAAAAATTAATTCAATGACATTTTTATGACTTGTACATTTTTATTTGAAAACATCGAAATCTGACATTGAAAAGAATTCATTCAATAAATTTTATATTTATTCTATGAGAAACTAGCAAAGTGTACTTTTTTAAGTATTGCTTGGTGACCGATAAGTTGTTTATTGGTTGTTTGAACATGAATCAAGCAAACCTGGTGTTCAGTAATTAAAAAACCTTGTGCAGATAGCATTCCAGCTTATTTCAACAGCGATCTTCCACTATATAAAAACTCATCATGTCACGATCGACCATAAATCTATGTGAAGGAGTTGACAGTAAATTTCCAAGTGTCATTTCTTTTTTGAAATGAAACGGAGAAGGATATAAACCCAAAAAGTCCTTATTGACTAAGGCTCATATCCAGGTTAGTGATTCATAATTGAAACAGGGAGTTAAAATGGGAAATCACTTTTTTGCAGAAACTGACTCCTATTATTTTAGAGCAAAATTTTAAATAAATACTTTTTTCAAAATATTAAACAGGAATTATTACCGTCTATAGTTTTCGAATCTGCCTTAAATCCTTTGGGAACCACTGGCGCTCTTCAATCCTTTTTAAGCGGGATTAGTGCTTATTTTTAAAGATAATTAGTGTCAAATGTACTAGTCTGATTTGGCTTTTGCTACTATTTTCCTCCATTCCTGTCTATTTGTTGCTTTTTCCCTCGATCCCCCCACATTCATCTTTAGGTCTTCTAGGATTTCATATTTCCATCTATTTTTCAGTTTTCCCCTTGATCTTGTCATTTCTGGTTCCCATTCGGTTATTGTCTTGATCATTCTATTTTCATTTGTTTCTCGTTACATGTCCCAGCCAATCGTATCCTTTGTGCTTTAATTTCTCGTACTCTGCTCTATCCTTTTATATTGTTGTCTATTTCTTTGTTCAGCCTTACTCGGTATTTCTATTAACACTGGGCCCAGGATTCTTCTTAAGATCTTTCTTTCGTATATTCTTGCTTGTTCATCTTTTTTGTTAACGTCATTGTTTCAGCTGCATATACAACTGTGGGTCTTACTAATGTCTTGTAAATTCTTATTTTTGTGTCTTTTGTAAAGCTTACAATCCTTTAGCAATGGTTTGTATATGTTAACATTTTATATCCTCTTTGGATTCTATCTTTCATGTCTTGTACTTCACTATTTTTATTTATCTTAGTACCTAAATATGTTAATGCTTGCACTTTTCTGAATTCGTATTGTCCTATCCTGTGTGGTGTTTGATCTTCTGTCTCCTCTTTTACACCTCATATACCTCGTCTTATCTTCGTTTAATGAGAGCCCTCTTTTTTTGCTTCTTTACCTATTATCTCCAATGTTTCATTTAATTTTATTTTTCTCCTTGATATAATAACTAAATCACAGCATACGCCAACATCTGTTTCCTTATTTCTTAGTATTCCTCTATGTTCTGTTGCCACGTTGAAAATCACTGGCGAAAGTGCGTCCCCTTGCCTTACGCCCTTGTTTATTTCGATGTAATCTATATCTTCCTCTCCCTCTTTTATTGCTGCTTCAGAGTTTTCCATTGTCATTTGCGTTAGTCGTATTAATTTTTGTGCTATTTGTAACTCTTGCATGTCTTGTATTATTTGTAGTCGAATGCCTTGTGGAAATCTATGAAATAGCAGATGTAGTTCGATGTTATATTCATTGAGCTTATTCTATTATTTGGTTCATTGTGTGTATGGCGTCTACTGTAGATCTGCCTGGCATGAACCCTATGTACCTTCTTGGGCGTTTTTTAATTATGCATGTAAATACTTTATAGGCTGTGTTTAGGAGAGTTATACCTCTGTAGTTGTTGCATATTTCGGGATCTCCTTTTTTGAATAGAGGTATGATTATTCCTCTTCTCCATTCGTTTGACATTTTTCTTCTCCCCCGATTTTTTTTATTATATTGTGTAATCTTTTGTGTAGCTCTATTCCCCCATATTTCAACATTTCTCCATTTACTTTGTCCGTCCCCTGGGCTCTTCCATTTTTTATCTTTTTAATCGTTTCTTCCACTTCCTCTAAGCTTGCTGCTCCCTCCATTTGTTCATCTAATTTGTACCCCCCCCCCTTTCTTCTAGTTCCACTTCATCTTCTTGTATGTACGTTAAACTCTGGAAATGTCTCCAAATTTGCTTTACTTCTTTTTCTACTTGTGGTCCTCTTTCTTTATCTTTCACGCCTCTGTTTTTAAATCGGTTATTTATTCGGGTACTTCTTATACTTTCCTTCATTTCTCTGGTGTTATTTCGATTTCCGTTGGTCTCTAACTCTTCTATTGTTTGGTCTATCCATTTTCTTTTTTTATCCTTAAATACTTTGTCCGCCTCTCTCTTTGCCTTCCTATAATTTTCATGGTCCTCCTCTTTATCCATTTTAACTGGCCTATTTTCATAATTGTCTCTTTTTCACATTCTTCATCAAACCACTGTTTGGCTTTCTTACTTTTTTCATATCCTATTGTTCTCTTTGCTGTCTCTTTTAAGCAGAACTTAACATTTCTCCATTCTATATCAACGTCATTTTCTATGTTGTATACTTTTTGACTTAGTTCCTGTTCCAGTCTTTCTTCATCCTCCTCTTTATCCATTTTAACTGGCCTATTTTCATAATTGTCTCTTTTTCACATTCTTCATCAAACCACTGTTTGGCTTTCTTACTTTTTTCATATCCTATTGTTCTCTTTGCTGTCTCTTTTAAGCAGAACTTAACATTTCTCCATTCTGTATCAACGTCATTTTCTATGTTGTATACTTTTTGACTTAGTTCCTGTTCCAGTCTTTCTTCATATTTCTTCCGTATGGTCCGTATCTGCATTCGTTCCTCTATATGTTCGGACGTCTTGTATGTTCGCTGCTTATCTCTTTCTAACTAATACATGGTCTACTTGATTGCCTGTATTCCTTCCTGGTATGTCATGTTTCTTTGTGATCTCTTATGTGTTTAAACATTGCGCTGCTTATCACTAAATGCTCTGCTGCCGCATAGTTGGATATCTTTACTCCGTTACCATTCATTTTCTCATGAATTGTGTATCTTCCTCCGACTTCAGCGAAACATTTCACTCTCCTCAACATTGCATTAAAATCTCCCGACATCTATTTACCCAATAGAAATAGTTAAGCTCCTCCCACTAAATTTTGGCCAATATATGCAGCGACCAGTTTTACACCAACAGAATTATAAAAACCGGGAAAATTTAAAATCACAAATTGAAATGTCACTTTGTCAGGACAAGATTACAAAGCGTCATGTTTTTCGTATTGGCACTTTAACACAAGCAGAAGTTTCAAATTATTTATTACTTATAAAAATGCGACATAAGAACATATTATAGAACGTACAAGAGACTGCAAATCATTATACTAAAGCAAAGTTTGGAAATTACAAGTGGACGTTGGTATACAAAAATTCGTCACATACTATTTTTTTTCAAATTGTTTTTAATTATATAAAACAAAGTAACACAAGCATAGTTTAAAAATATTTGAAGTTTTGGATTAGGTCAAAATAGGGCTTCCTTTTATAAGGACGATAGGGTTATATACTACGTTTAGAATAAGATACGGTTGCAAAACACTACTTTATTCTAAAAAACAGAGCACGTAAAACAGTTATGATATTGAATAAAACAGAATTAGAGACGTTTGTTCGGTTAGGTACGCCAACTACAACAGTTGAAATCAAGTTTTAAAAATGTGACCAATAACAAAGTTGATTTAAATATTGCGGGAATTTTTGGGGAGGAGCTTAACTATTTCTGTTCGGTAAACGGAGTACAGTACTATAAGAATGTCGCTCTACTTGATGCTGTTTGTCGCCCTCTCTAATTTCTCGTATACTGTTTGTTTTTCCTCCTCATCTGCTTCTTCTGTTGGTTCATATACGTTAATTATTGCTATACTGTTCGGTTTTCCTCAATTTTTAGTAAAGCTATTCTTCCGTCAATTGGTGTAATTTCTATAATTACCTTAATTTCTTTCCGACTATGAATCCTTTTCCATTTCTCCCTTGGTTTTTTCTCTCCAGAGTAGAACATTGTGACGTTTTGTTGTCCTTTTTCTTTCCATCTCGTTTCTTGAATTGCTATCAGCTCTAAATCACATCTTTCCATCTCGTTTGTTATTTGTGCCAATTTTCCTGGCATTAACATAGTTCTTACGTTCCACGTTCCTATTTTTACTACATTTTTTCTTTTATCATTTCTCCTATTTTTCCCATTCTTGGTTTTCTAAGTTCCATGTCTTGTCTGCTTCTTTCCTCTAGCTCTTTCATCCTTATATATTTGTAGATTTCTCACTCTTCGTATTATCCTTTCTGGGGGTGGTGGTATTTTAATTGTGTTTTCCATTTTTTAGTTCTTCTATTACGTTTGTATTTTTTGGTTTATTCGATTTGGCTTCTTCCTGTTCTTCATTTTTCTCCAATTTATTTCCTTGTCCTATTTCTTTGTGTGTCGTCGTTTCTTCCGCCCGGTTTATTATTTTTCCTAGTTTTTTGCTACTGTTGTTGATTCCGTCTAGTGTTTGAAATTCTTTAATTTCTTTTTTTAGGCGTCTTCTGTTGAAGATTTACTCTGTATATCCCCATCTGTTGCTTTTTCTTTTCTTTCTTCCAATACTTGTTTCTCTTCGGGATTGTACCTGTACATCTCGTTTCCTTGGAGGTGTTCTCGTTTTCTTCATCAGTGGATCTTACTCTTTTTTACCCTCCTTCTTCCGTGTTTGTCAAGTCTTTATCGTCTGTTACCTCCTCCCTTTGACGCTGTGGTTGTGCTATCTGCTCCAAAGTGTAGGATTTACCAACGCTAATTAATTTGTTGTATGTTATGTTCGCCCTGTAACCCTCTTCTCCAGCTTTTTTTCATGTACTTCAACAACTCCTTATGCTCTTCTAGTATTATTTTTGCGTAATCACCTAAGATCTACACTTTTGCATTCTTTAGGTTCCTCTTGTTATTCATTACCTCCTACTTTTTTCTCAAGAGATCCGAATTCTACCAATAAAGGCCTAGTTCCCTTCTTCCTTATGTCTTTTTTGCGTGGCCTTCTTATTTCTTCAATCTCTTGTTCTATATTAATCATAATACCCATTTCCCTCATCAGTACCTAACCTCATATAGTATTAAACTTCTTCCTCCGTAATTCCTTGTATCACTATTGTCCTTTTTCTTATTTCTCTTTCCATATCTTCCATATAGTTCTCCGGCATTTTAATCTTCGCTTCCAGTATCTTGTTTTGCTTTTTTAACTCATAATGTTTTTTCCTAGTTTCTCTAAGTATAATTTATCTTTCTTTGTTTCTATATTCTCGATTCGTTCGGTCCTCGCGTCCATCATAGTTAGTTTTGCTTGTATGTCTTCTAGTATTTTTTCTATACTTGTATTTATTGTCGTGGTTTTGTTAACTATTATAGATTTCGCCTCACAGTACCTAGATTTATTTTACTTACAGTCGCGTTTATTCCCACGCCTGGTTTGCCTCGTATCACCGTACTTTTACCTTAACCTCTATTTAGTTGTTTACAGTTTATATTCGGTTTTATTTGGCACTGTTTTAACGTCCCGCGTTAATTTATTGATATTTAATTTGTTCCATCAGAAAATATTTTATTAATCATATAGCATCTTTTAGTGAATACAAATCAACATATTGTTCCTGGTTATTGTACAGTTTATTCCTCACAAAAGAAAATCGTTTGGAAACGGATAGATCGGACTGGCCAATGAACAGTACCACCTCTTTCAATTCACGTGTTCGGAATCGTATCATCCAAATAATTCCCCACAAGCAAACTATTGTGTGCAGGGCAGCCATTATGTTGAAACCATACGCCATGGTCTATGTTAAGATCTGCTAAAGCTGGTTCAACTGAAGTTTGCAATACATCAATGTTACTTCTCAGAAGTGAGGGATCCTTCAATAAATAAAAACCCTGTCCAAACATTGACTGTTTGCCAGTACTGATTTTGCGGTTTTGAACTGTTAAATGTAAATTATCTACATTCCAATACATGTGATTTTGATTATCTGGAGTTCCGTGCGTAGAGAATGAAAGTTCGTCAGTAAATATTATTCGTGGCACAAAATTTCTATCACTGATAAAAAAATTCATTATTTCTTCACAGAACTCCATTCTCTGAAATCTATCTTCTTCAAATATTTCTTGTTGTTTGTGGTACTTGTATCTTGGTATTTGGTTTTTCAGAATTCTTAAGCAGTAGTATGGTATATTCCTAATGTTTCGCTAATTTGTCTCAGACTCACATTCTTGTGTTCCGTAACCATGGCGAGCACATTTAAGTCATGCATTGTCGTTTCTTCTTCCTTCGACATTTGCATTTCTTCTCTACACTTCCTGATTCTTCGAAGTTATTAATGATACGATGCAATGTAGCTTTACATGGAATTTGCCGTTCCGTATAAAGTGCCAAAAATAAATCTGTGATACTATTCATGAATTTCCAGAATAGCACTATTTTATAAAGGATGGTGTAATAATCCATGTTGAACTGACACTACAGTCGAAAATTGCGCGTTACAGTGACAGATAATTCATGGCTAGAGTAGATATAAAACGTGTTGATATTTCAGTGTTCTTTGTTATTATAAAAAAATTAAATTGAGCAACTTCTGAAATTCTAATGTATTTAAATAATTAATTGGATAATTCACCTTATTTCAGAAAATATTTATTAATGCACTACTAATTTGAAATGCTATGCACATTCATTATCAAGATTTAAAAATAATTGGAAATCTATCAAATAAACAGATACTATGATTTTAAAAAACAAAGGGTAGTAGGGCAGGTAACGGTAACAATATGTAAAAAATTAAATTAAAGATAAACAATAAAGGAAAATGCAGGAGCCCATATGGAAGGAATAAAAGACATGCGCGTTGGTGTTCATCTGCAGTGGTAGATGGTTGTATTACTGACTGTGTAAATACCAAAATTAACATTGCAAAGAAGATCCTGGGTGAGGTACTTGTTGAAGAACCTTCTACTTCCAACATGTATGTAGAAGGTCAAGAAAAGGTAATTTCAGAAATAGCAAAGAAAAGCAACGAAATTCTAGGAATGAATGTTTCTAATAACAATCATTAACAATATTAACCATTATAATAAGCAGTAATATTTGTTATATTATTTAGTATTTAGTTAGGTTTAGTTGCAATTTAAATAAACTTATTACGTTGACATTGATAGTTATACATATTAATTTGAAAACGCCGAAATATGACATATTAGTAAAATAAAGTAACGTTACTTTACTATTAGATTAATGTAATTTTATTTTTCTGCCTTCGTTCTGTAATATAGCATATGCAGATCGCAAATGCGTCCGGAAACTATGCGTTTTCCGCCCTAAATTATACTAAATTACAGTTGGTATTCGTTGTAGTAACAGAACTGATGGAATATTCACTTGTAATCACCCTAGTGCTTGGATTATTTCCGGTAATTAATTCAAGCACGTCGATTCAGTAAGAAAATATCCCAAGAATATCCGTTGCTATTGACGACGGGATATTTTCACTTGTAATCTCCCTAGTGCTTGGATTATTTCCTGAAATTTTTTCTAGTCCCAAATGTTTTCGACGATGGATAATGTTCTCAAAACATTCGTGAACGAGAAGAAATTTCTGGTAATTAATTCAAGCACGTGGGGGATTCAGTAAGAAAATATCCCAAGATTATCCGTTGATATTGACGACGGGATATTTTCAACATAATCGACATTTGACATAAAACAAAACCTAATCGCGTTACCGTGTACCGGGTGGTCAGATAAGAATGTAAAGTGCTGTTTCTCGGAAACTATTCGTCGTAGAGAGTTGCGGTAAAAAATTTTATTACTAAAGTGGCCAAAAAAAGACCGTGGAAAATATTTTCAAATTTGCAAGATGGCCGCCAGGGGGCGTAATCGCCATCCTAAACGACTGAACTGATTTTAATAAACTTAGTCTCGCTGGAAAGAGCAGTCATTCCCCCATCAAATCCATCTTACCTGTAATATGTCTAATTTTTAGTGATGCCGCTACACCGCGTTTTTTGATATATCAGAAAATTGCAAAATTCTCTAAAAAATTAAATGCAACAATATGACCTTTTTTTCATAAAAATGAGATGAAATCATCCCTAAATAGGGTAGTGAAAACTGCATCTCGATATCTTATTCATACCCTAAAATATCGAAGAAAGAAAATTTAGTTATAAAATTTGAAAAAGTCGATATTACATCGGTATTTATTCTTATTTATTTGTCTTTTGTCAAGATTCAATGAATAATTTCAAAAATTAAAAAAAAAACATGTAGGGGCATAATAATCAATGCATAGAATATGCAAGTGCAGAATAGGTAGAATATTAGGAGGAGGTCATTGAGAAAAAACAAATACCTACAATCAAATTTTAAACAAATATTAAAATTTGACAGACAGTGTAATTTATGTTTGTTTTGACGAGTAAGTCCTTAAAACTCCCTATAATGTCTTTTGCAAATAATGAAGCTGTTGATATGATTGCGGTATATTTTGAATGCCTTCAAAATGCGGCATTGACTAAGAGAGTATACTCAGCTCTATATCCAGATCGGCGTCTACACGATGCGAGAATTTTTCCGCGTTTAGTGCAAAATTTTCGTAATACTGGGAGCTTTCGACCAAAGTTGCGAAGAGACTCGGCTAGAAGAATGGAAGACAATATTGTTATTGTCTTAGCATACATGTCATTGAATCCCCACTTTAGTAAGAGAGTGATGTCTCTCAGGTTGGATATGCCACGAACTACTATTCAAAACATTTTAAAGGATCATAGGTAAGTTCTTATGTCATTGAAAATACTACTTTACATGTTTCACAATGTGTTTGTAATTTCAAATTTATAGAATACACCCGATCATATGGTTTTACGTCAAGCCTTACATGACGAAGACTTTGACCGACGGATAGATTATTGTCATTGGATGTTCGGCATGATCAGGGAAAACAGGATTTTTTTCCGAAATTCTTTGGACGGATGAGGCCACTTTTAAAAGTGATGGAAACGTTAATTTACATAATGCGGTCTGACACCAATCCTCACTGGTTGCACGAGGTCCAACATCAAGGTCGTTGGAGAGTTAATGTGTGGTGTGGCATCCTGGACGGAACTATTATAGGTCCTTATTTCTTTGATTAACCACTAAATGGTGCCGTGTTTCTTGATTTTCTTGTAAATCAATTGCCTATTTTATTACAAGATGTGCACTTGCAATTACGGCAAAATATATTTTTACAACTAGATGGTTGCCCAGCACATTTTTCAATAAATGTACGAGAACACTTAAATTTAATATATCGCCAGAGGTGGATTGGATGAGGAAGTCTATTTTCTTGGCCACCCCGATCCCCGGACTTAACCTGTTTGGACTTTTATGTATGGGGTCGGTTAAAAGATAATGTTTACGAAACTCCACCAACAACGAGAGACGACATGAAAGTACGAATTCGAGAGGCCATTCTTAGCCTGTCAAGAGCAGAAGTTGAAGCTGCTGTAATGTCCACGCAAGAGCGGCTCCAACAATGCATCGAGGTCGATGGGAGACAATTCAAACATTTAAGTAGGCATTAAGTAGGTACTTGAACCCTACTTAATGCCTACTTAAGTAGGCATTAATGCACAATCGGTCCTTTTTAAGGCCAGCCATAAATAAAGTTAATAAAAAGAATTCCACAAATTTGGAATAATACCTTTCAAAAATAAATATTATCATATTTAATTTTTGAAATTATGAAAACTTTTATTATTTAAAAATTATAAAACGATGAAATTTTTCATTGAATCTTGAAAAAAGACAAATAAATAAGAATAAATACCGGTGTAATATCGACTTTTTCAAATTTTATAACTAAATTTTCTTTCTTCGATATTTTAGGGTAGGAATAAGATATCGACATGCGATTTTCACTAACCTATTTAGGGATGATTTCATCTCATTTTTATGAAAAAAAGTCTCACATTGCAGGTAAGATGGATTTGATGGAGCAATAAATGCTCTTTCCAACTTTCCAACACTTTAGTTAAAAATCAAGTTTACAATTTTTCTTTTTTTTTATGGTTGTGGACCTGAACAGGCTAAATTTGGCCTATCGTGCTAAAGCACTCATGAACACTTAGGAAGATGGATAGAGGGATAATGAATTGCCAATAGATGCCTATGAACAGCTACCTTAAATTTTCTCGTATCATAAGTGAGAGGAAAACAGGAACTAGGGAGATCATTCCAGAGTTTAGAAGCCGTGTAGAAAAATGTGGATTGCGCCCGTTTGGTACGACAAGTGGAGATTTGTACTGCATACTGATGATGTGAATGAGCGAACCGAGTGTTTCTCGCAAAGATAGCCGGAGATGGTATCAAAGAATGTAATTCACCAGCACAATAGCCGTTGTAATAACGATAATACAAAGAAAGAACTGAAACCATCCTTCTATGCTCAAGGGACTGTATGTGAGAAGTTAAGGACGGGTCATTTATAAGCCTAATCGCTCTCTTTTGCATTAAAATTAATGATGAAGCTGTCGAACGAGTCAAACACTTTAAATATCTAATAGATGAAAATTTGTCCTTTTCCATGGTTCACACTTTTTGGAAAGTCGGGGAGAATCAAGGAAAGTCGGGAATTTGAAATAGGTCAGGGAACACTTTGGAAAAATGCCAAAAAGTCAGGGGATTTTAATCGATATTGTTTTCGTGCAGTTGTTGCTGTTATAAACAACGATGTGATTTATCCTTGATACGTAATTTCATTAAGGATGACAAAATACCTAGCACCGCATCTGCATTATTTTATTTGAATCTACGAGATAAGTATAACTTGCATAGGCTAAAAAAAAATCAAAGCATGTGATATTGAAAAGTTCAGGTTAGAGTGCCAAACTATTCTAATCAAAGCTACAGAAAAATTATTAGAAAAATGTCCGATCAAATACAAAACTGTGCAAGGTTTGTCATCATTATAGCCTAACATGATATTAAACAAGCAAGGGGGAAAATTGAGAGTTAACATATCACTCGAATCATTGTACACTGCTAATAGAATCTTTGATATTGTTGCTGAAAAAGCTAAAACCCAGTACAATAATCTTTGCGGTGATGCACATCACTAGATGATTTTTATTTAGGATTTTGATGGAGAACCAAAATTATCAGGAACTGTGGCAAGTATACTCAGTGACATGGAAATTGACACCAAGAAGGGGTAGGAATTCTTTGACCAAACTTGGCAGAAACGTTTAACTACTAAAAGGTAGTAATTGATTAACATTTCAAAGAAAAAGAACAAAATGTAAATAATTTTTATTAATAATCGGTTGCCCCCCCCCTCGTTGGTTACATAGTCCTCCACTTGTCGTGACATCGATTCTACCAGATGATCGATGTCCTCTTGAGATATTGTGTCCCAAGTAAACTGTAATTCGTGCTGTAGAGCTTGCAGCGTCTGCGGAGGATGCTGCAAGATTCACAGTCTTCTCCCCATAATGTCCCAAACCTGCTCGATGGGCGAAAGGTCGAGAGATCTGGGTGGAAATGGCAAGAGACTAACATTATCCTCTGCAAATCGGCCCAAAGAACGTCTTGCAATATGGGGACGGGCATTGTCATACTGCAAAAGTGGATCTTCCAACTGCTGAAGAAATGGAAGAATACGGGGTTGTACCACCTCATCCACATATCGCTGGGCGTTGTACAGAAAATTCAACATTTCGACGTTCTGCACGCCTTCGTCTGACCCTCATACGGCCACCATGCATCCCCAAACAGAATCGGGATTCATCAGTAAACACCACCCTATGCCACTCTTCGTTCTAGTGTAGTCGCAACCTACACCATCCAAACGTTGCCGTCGATGTTGAGCCGTTAGTGGTAACACAAGATGTGGCCGTTTGCATTGTAAGCTGAAAACTCTGATTATGCGGTAAACCGTTCGAAGAGTTACAGGACGACCTTCATTAGCTAACCATTGATCGTAAATTGATCTGGTACTTAAGAATCGGTCTCTTATTGCCATAAGTTGAAGATGGCGGTCCTGCACCTCATTCGTTCTTCTTGCCTCCCCGGTTCCTTTTCTGCGGCGTTCCTGTCTCTCCCTAGTCTATGCCTAATAGCAGCGCATGATGGTGGTTTCGGACGACGTTGGAAAAATATTGGCATTTGATGAAAGCACAGATATGAGCGACAAGCCAAGTGGCGATTTTTATCAGAGGTGTTGATTATCTTGATAAAACTGAAGAATTGTATCCTCTTAAGAACACCACTACATCTCGAGATTTGTTAGACGCAGTTATGTCAACATTGAATTCATTTTCGTTACAACTAAGAACCTATCAGGTTTAACAACGGATGGTGCTCCAGCAATGATTGGGAAACACGAAGGATTAGTACACATGATTGAAAATGAAGCCTACAAAGTAGGCAATACGTCGATGTTACATTTTCATTGCATTACTCATCAGGAGAATTTATGTGCCAAGTCGCTTAAAATGGAGAGCTGAAGGTAGTTATCAAAACAGTTAACTTTAAGTTCAAAGAGTTGAATCACTGTCAGTTCCAAGAATTTCTAAAGCCTTTTTGGATTTCAAGTATGGTATTCCGAAATATGCAGGCAAACAACAAGGTAAAGATCGATTAATATCATGCAGGATCTTATCTCCCCATTACAAATAAACCTTGCGCTTTGGGAACAATAGTTAGTAACAAACAACTTGACTCACTTTCCTACACTATCAATGCAACTTGACGTCACACAGGCGACATCGACTTCTTTGATATCCGGTTTGAAGCTCGAATGCAAAAGCCGATTTGAAGGTTTCAAAAAACATCGTCAGCTTTGTCTGTACTTGCAACGCAAATCTCCGCAGATAACAATTCACTGCCGAGACATTTACAAACGGAAAGTGTTATACACTATTAAACGACAAATTCAATCAGGTTTGTTTGAAAAGTTCTACAAAACTTATTTCGACAAGAAAAAATACCCTATGTTTTACAAATAACGCTCTGTTGAGGGCATCTTTATTCGAAAATACAGTGCACGCGGCCAAAGAATGCCTGAACGTTGGATGCGCATTCGTCCAACTTCAAGTCTCTTAAGCGCGGCATGTCAGTGGCGTCGCTACCAAAAGCGCGTTTCGTTTATTATCATGTATTACACTAATTAATTATTTATTTCTGTTATTAATTTACATACGTACTTGTTAATTTAACTTTATTACAATTATTGCAACAAAATGACAGTGAACCATTTTCTGTCCTATGTGAATTTTAAAGCTCATAATACTCAAATTTATTAGACAAATATGTATAAACAACAAATAGTTTTACAATACATAGTTAAATAAATAAGTAGTTTTGCGACGCATGTAATGCTAATGGCATTTGCTTAAATTCTCATTAAAGAAATCTTATAGTTGACATTCCTTAGTATCATTAGCAACAGATTAGCAAATATTCAAAAATGTTTTTATTAGTTAGTTCGTTTTCAACTGTGATTTAAAAGCGAGTGTAGAAATATGAGTTCTACATTGGGAAAAAGTGGCCAAGTGGTAAGTGGAAACGCGTGAGGTGATATATAATGTGTACAGTTATTTGAAAAACTTACACCCCACATATACCTTGAAACAATTAAAAGAAACCGTGTCTGAAGCAACAAAAGTGTCTGTTAGATCAGTGGCAAATATTATTAAAGAGGGTGAAGCTCCAACAGAAGAGGGAAAACCAAGATTTTCAACTACAGGCAAGAAACGCCCACGTCCGTCTCCTGTGACCGACTTGGAAGATTTCGAAAAGAGCCTTTTTCGCAATATAGTATATAATTTTCGCAAGGCCGAGGGTGCACGGGTGACAATTCCTGCTCTACGCGAGAAACTCCACAATGACTTAGGTTGGCACGGTGGTGCTACATCTTTAGTGTTATATTAAAAGACCTGGGATTTCAATGGCATCGAACTGAGAATAATAGAAAACTTTTAATAGAGAAGAACGATATAAGGGCTCTAAGAATTACTTACTTACAAAAAATTCAATTCTACCGAGAATTAAATCGTCCAATTATCTACATGGACGAAACATATGTTCATAGTGGACACACACAATCAACGTCGTGGAGTGATGGCACAACTAACGGACTGCTGTCTGCAATTTCCAAAGGACCAAGAATGATTGTGGTACATGCAGGAGGTGAAATGGGTTTTTTACCAGGTTGTAGTCTGATATTTAAATCAGGAACTAGCAGCGGAGACTATCACGATGAGATGAATGGTAGCAACTACGAAAAATGGTTACGTGAGAAACTTTTACCAAACTTGCCTCCACAATCGGTTTTGGTTATTGATAATGCGCCGTACCATAATGTTCAGGTGGATCGTGCTCCAATAAGTAATTCGAAAAAGGCAGATATGGTGAAGCGGTTAATAGAGAAAAAGATACCGTTCACTCCTTTGATGTATAGACCACAACTTTATGAAATAATTAAGCTACACAAAAAGGAACATATAACGTATAAGTTTGATTGTATATTAAGTAATGAAGGACATACGGTGCTACGACTATCACCCGGACTTATACCCGATTGAGTTGATTTGGGCTCAAGTGAAAAATAATGTTGCAAAGAGAAATACCACATTTAACTTCCACAACGTTAGAAGATTGTTGGAAGAAGAATTAGCGGCTGTTACTCAAGAAAACTGGCAAAAGTGCTGTAAGAAGGTAATCGACCAGGAAAAAAAATATTTAGAGAACGAAATACTGATTGACGTACAAGTCGAAAAACTGGTGATAAATTTGGAGGACGATTCAGAAACTGAAAGTGGCTGGTCTAGTGATGAATGATTGTGTGACTTATTTGTTAGTAGTATTTAATATTATTATAGTAGGTAATTATCGCCGTTTGAGTAACTTTTCCCCAAAGTGTATGGAAATATAAAAATTGATTACCTAAGAAATATCATAATTTTTTTAAATCCTGAATAATACTCTTAAAATACAGCCTATTCTGTTTCTATAATTAAAAATCGAACTTATACTTTTTTGACTTTCATAAACGATTAAACTGTTGTGTTCATTTGTAATTCAAATATAAAATTTATTACTTGTCAATATGGTTATTTTTTTATTTTATAAATGTTTAAACTATTACTGTTCATATGCAATTCAAATAAAATATTTTAAAATTTCTTGTGGTTTGGTGACGAATAATTGAAAACTCGACACCGACGCCACTGGTAATGCTTTCAGTCGCTATTGCGTTAACGAGCGCGACCGAATGCACAAACATCCATGCGCGACACGAGGCATTCTTTGGCCGCGCGGACTGTACGAGGGCTATTTTTAAGTAAGGTCCGTTTTTGAATTAAAAAAAACTAGTAAGGATATTTTCAAAAACTTTTTTTTTATTTCATTCTGTACATTACAATCTATTTTTCTACATAATTTCCTTGCTTATCTAAGCACTTATCATACCTGTCAACAAGCTTATTTGATGATCCATTTTCTCCCAGCCAAAAGATGTGATGAGCTCTTGGGTTTGAGCAGCAGAATGAGGCCGTGCATTGTCATCGAGCACTTTACTGTAACTCATTATATTGGGGCCATAAACCTCACAAATTTGCCGACGAATATCAGTTGCTGACACATTTCTTGCTGTCAAGAATCTAATCATAGACCGTACTTCAAATCCGGCGGATCGTTCAATCGCCTTAAACATTTTAACGCAGTGCAAACACTATTAAAGGTTATGCTAGAACTCCAAAATGGTGGCTGTCTGTGCGCAAGACATGTTGGGAGTCCACGCGCATGCGCGTAGTTACCGGTACACAGAAGTCCCACAACTGGCGCTAATCGGAGCTTACTTTAAAAACAACCTTTGTACTTATGCATGTGAACAGCTTTTTAGTCAGATGAAGCACATCAAGGCACACATGAGAACATGAATAACTGATGTTCATCTGGAAAACTGTTTGCGTCTAGAGTAACAACCTCAATCGAAATTAACATTGATTTACTTAGTTCTACCAAGCAAAGCCAAATGTTCCACTAACATAATTTTTCATTAAATTATAAGATCTATGTATAAAATATTATCTACGAATTATTAATTCTAATAAACATCTTTCTTGTAGACTTTGCTTCTCTTTTGAAAAAATCATTTTTTTTTTTTTTTTGGTTGCCTTTGTCGACTGGGTAGTGCGGCCCGAGGGGAGATCCTCTTTCAAAAAATTGACGCATAAGCCAAAACCTTAAAAAAATTTTTGAACGGTACTTTATAATAAAATAATTGTTTAAAATGTGCTCCTTCTATGCATCAATTAAGTATGACATCCAAACTTGCAATTAACTTTAATAAATTGTACTATTCTTTGTCTGGAGTTTTTAAATTGATAAACTAAACTATTTACTCTTCCAATTAACAAAGTTTTACATTTGTAGCTGAATTAGGAGCTTTGGAATGGTCGCCTGATGAAACAAAACTGATTTATGTCGCTGAGAAAAAAGAACCAAAGAGTCAACCATTTTTCAAGAAAAAAAATGCAAATGCTGAAACAAGTAAAGAATCAGAAACAACTAAAGTTAATTAATTGCAACTTTTGTTGTACACCAACACTAACTATACATGAAAATTTTAGGGAGAACAATTTTTTTACAGGCAAGACTGGGGAGAACAATATATCTCCCGAAGAGAATCCGTAATTGTTCAATATGATAGAATAAACGATACATTTTCAATTTTAGAGGGATTTCCTGAAGGAGTATTTCCTATTCAAGTTGTTTGGTCTCCTGATGGAACATATATTGCTGGAGTAGCTTTACGAACATCTCCCAGAAAATTAGGTCTTATTTATTGTAACAATAGACCTGGTTCAATTTTTACACTAACTTTTGATAAACATTATGGTTTGTTGTCCATATTTTATTGATTTATATTGTGTTTATTTTTGTAGAAGAGGTATCGTTAGAAGGTAAAGCAGCCAGATATCCGTTTTTTTGTCCAAATACTAAAACATTACTTTGGTTTGAGCGAACTGGTGTTTCTCATAATGGATGTTTTGCTTTAGTCGCCAAAGATCTTTCAATTAAAAATGTAAATGTATCTAATCTTAAATTTACTGTTTTATAACAGAACATTTTTAGACTAATATACGCACAGTGGTTTCAATTGTTGACAGAGAAAAACAAATATGTGGTGGCCGACTATTTTATGGATTATTTAATCCAATTGTTCCAAAGCGATGCTGGGCATCGAGTGATAGGTTGATATGTTCAGTTCAACAAATTAATACAATAAACACTTATTGTATAAATATTGGTAATATGGTACAATTGTTTTAATTTTTATTTGATATTTACTTATGCATACAGTATCAGGACTTATAACAGAATTACCTTACCCAGAGGGTAGTCAGATAGTGTTAGACGTGCAGAATGATGCGATTATTGTTAATCGCCGAAATTTCTTTTTATCAGATCGATTAGCAATTGGTCTATTTCCAGAAGTTGGAAAAGAAGAATTAATTAGTATTCATAATTTAACAGACAGTGTAGAAATGGAATTTGCCGAGAATTTTACTTACAATTATTTACACTTGGAACATAAGTCACAGGACTTTGTAGGTTGGTAATGAAATTATTATTATTCCACACCATTAAATTACTTGTTATAGATTCATTTTCCGCTATTTATGTTGGTCCTAAATTAGGAAATAAACATGAATTTCCATTAATAGTTTATCCACATGGTGGGCCTCATGCTGCATTTAGCAATTGCTTATTTTTAGAATTATCAATACTTAACTCACTTGGTATTAATAAAGTAATTAGTATCGACAGAAGTGATTAAATAATTTACTTTAACAGGATTTGCCGTATTGTTGGTTAACTTCAGAGGTTCAATTGGTGTAGGTGAAGATGCAGTAAAATTTTTGTTGGGTAAAATTGGAAGTACTGATGTACAAGATTGTATTTTGGCAACAAAAACTGTTTTAAATCAATATCCATGGCTGGATCCTAATCGAATAGCATTAACTGGTGGTTCACATGGTGGTTTTTTAGTAACACATTTAAGTGGACAATATCCTGATATGTTTAAAGTTGTTGTTGCTCGAAATCCTGTCATTGATGTGGCCTCAATGTCAATCACATCGGATATACCTGATTGGTTAGTTCTAAATCAATTGAAAATATTTATCATAATATTATATTACAGGTGTTATGCTGAATGTGGTTACACTTATTCTCAAGTAGGTATTCCCAGTGAAGAGGTATTGACGAAGATGCGAAAAGTGTCTCCGATACAATACGCTCACAATGTTCAAGCACCTACATTGTTGCAAATTGGTTCAAAAGATAAACGTGTACCTCCATCACAGGGCATTGAATATTTTCACAGATTAAAAGCAAATGGAAAAATTGTAAGGTATGTATGAGCTGAATTAGTTTTTTAGCTATTAGGTGTACTTTTGATGATGTATAATTTCGTTACCTCATTTCATAGAATGTTTGTGGTTTCTAACGAAAGTACTATTATCAATTTTCTTTACAAATTTGGAGCTTTAATGTCGCCAAGATCCTAAGGTTCTCTCAATCAACAGCACGATAGTCCAAGATCATTAGAATGAATCACAATGGAATATACCTATACTGCCCAAAACTGCTGCTACAATAAAGCGACCACATATTCTAGAGGACCAAATATATCTACTGGACCCAATTTATCTATACAGGGTGTCTAGTATCATTATATTCAAATTTTGTCACCGTTTACTAAGTAATTCTAAGTCACTAAAAATTGTACTTACATTTTCATTTGTTTTCGAACTACAGGGTGTTAAAGTTTTATTAAAATAATCAGTTTTTTTATGGCTTGTATCGTTATGTTCAAATTTTGTGCACATATAGTAGGGTTCATTTTAAGACAAAAAAAATTAGTTGTCTGAATACAGGGTGTTAAAGTTTTATTAAAAAACAAAACAATGTTGTAACAAATTAAAATTATAATTGATTACCATTTAATGTAAAAAAGGGTGTTCTGTTTGTGTCCTATTTCAGGGTGTCTATCTATAGTACATATTACTAATATTGCTTATCATAAATTTAAATTGCCATTTTCAACCCATTAATGCTATAAAACGCATTCATAGTGAGAAATGTTTTTAATACGTTACAGGGTGGCTTTTTAGTTTCCATGGCATACAAAATGCAGAGTAGTATAAATATTGAAGGCAGAGTTAGCAGTTTAAGTTGCGTAAATAACGATTTGCAATCAGCTCTATAGGTTAGATTTCCTATAACTCTAATAGCTTGACGTTCCTTCTAGAGCAAACAATCGAGTCGAATTGGCACTATTGCCCCATATTGTATTACAGTAATACAAATGAGTTTGAATTACCGATAAAAATAACAACGGTAATATGTTGATGGAAACACTATCCGATAGACGGCGTAGGAGATAAATATTACGACTAATTGGGTTAGCAATCCGGTCTGTATGCTCGTTGAAAGTAAGTTTATGTTGATGTTAATACCTGAAAAATTTGCATAACATGGGTTGTCAAAATTATCGCGCCTTAATGTGACTAACATTTGTACAGTTTTGTTAGAATTTAAATTCAAAATATTGGAATTGTACCAGTCCTCGGCTAATAGCAATGCTCTATTTGCCTTTTCAGTGACTCCTTTGAAGTTGTTGTCAGACATGAGCAACGTTGTGTCATCCGCATAATGTAGACAACTAGCAGTATCTTTTAAATGAAAAATCATTGATATATATTAAAAATAATAATGGACACAAAATACATTCTTGAGGCACACCTCCATGTGGCGCTAAAAATTCGGAAGTGACTCCATTTATTTTTACAGCTTGCCGCTTATTGTCCAGATACGTTATTTGCATCGAATTTATATATTTCCTTCAATTTTTTAAGTAGAACTTGATGCACAACACTATCAAAAGCACGAGTAAAATCAATGAAAACCGCCGTGGAGTAATGACCGTTTTCGAAGCACTTCAAAGAATGAGTAAGAAAACTGATAGCAGCATCAGTGGGCTTATCTTTTTTCTAAAACCAAATTGCCCTTCAACAAAACTTTGATTCTCTTCAAAATATTTAGAAATTTGTCCATATATTACCAACTCAAATAGTTTCGAAAATGTTGGAAGAATGAAAATGGCCCGATAGTTGTCGAGGTTATTGCAACTACCGCAATTTTTAATAAATGTGGAAATGTACCTGTTTGGAGTGACACATTAACAAGCTTGGTTAAAGGCCCAACAAACAGACTAATATTTCTCTTCATAACCTTTGTACTGATTCCATAAACATCTTTCGATTGCTTATTTTTAAGCGAGATAATTATTTCTCTGATTTCTGCCTCCAACACTTGATGAAAACCAAAATTATCGTTGAGATCAAAAGATGTATTAGCTTTGCATAACTTAACAGGATCAACTGTTGTACCCGATGAAAAGTTTTGAGAATTCTAAGAATTAACAAAATTAATATTAAATTCATTTGCATCAATGCTTGTGTTTGTCCCATTAGAATGCTTTGTTTTGTAGGAATCGATTATCTGCCAAGCTGTCTTACCTGGGTTATTAGAATTTCTAATTAAATTATCATAAGCTAAGGATTTATCCATTTTAATAGCATTTTTGTATTCACAACGAAGACGTTTCTTAGCACTTAGTACATAATCACTTTTGTCTAGACCAGTGCTTCTCAAACTTTTTTGTTTGGTGGCACACTGAAATTATTAAACAAAATTCACGGCACCCCTATTATTATTTTTTTTGCTTTTTGACAGTTAGTAAAGATACGAAGGATGAGAAGTCTTTGAAAAAAATAAAAGTTCTTTAAAGTAAGTTTATTTCCATACAACACAAAAATGTTCAAAACAAAAGTATTATTATAAATAAAGGTGTCTGGTGATAAAATGTGAACTTATTGTGAAGTATGCACCTGATGGTATTTGCATATTTCCTTGGTATTAGGTCGAGTTTTTGAAAGACTTACCCTCATCTCATTTTTAAGGGATTTTAGTCTTTCTCTCTTCACAGAAGTACGATGTGGAAAACAGCAATAAAATATAAAGTGCTTTGACCATATATTGGGGTATTCCTTCATAACTGTTATCCAAAATGAGTTCAGACTCATTTCTGAATGCTTCAATCTTAACGTACGATCGTTAAGTATATCAATTAATTCTTCCACTTCTGCAAGACTGAATTCACTTATTTCTGATGTTGTCTCTACAAAAGGATTTCAAATCCAGTCGTACAAATCAACTGATACGTCAGGGAAATAATGGTTAAATAATTTTTTGCAAATCTGTATTATATTTTCCTTTGGCGACTTGAATGAACATTTCTACCTTATTTGCTTTTTTTACTTTTATCTTCCACGTTTTTATTTTATCTTTAAAAGCTTTAATTTTATCTATAGATGTTAAAATATTTTTATTTCTTCCTTGCTTGTTTGAATTTAACTTGTTCCAGTGTCTGTTAAATAAGCTACTTTGGAACACTAAGAACCATTTTGTAATAATACACAAAATTTTGGTTTGTTCTCATGTTGAACAAATATTAATATTTCTTCTTTAAGTTCAAAAACTCGATTTAATACGCGATCTTTCGAATGAAAAAGCAGGTTATTGTGATGAGATTACATCTCTTCATATAGTTTTGCAAATATACGCGATTTTAATGGTCTAGCTTTGATATACTTAACCATTTTATTGATTTCCTTTAATAATATTTTGAGTTCAAGGCCTATTCTCTTTGCTACCAATGATTCACGATGAATGAAGCAGTGAGTTGTTACAATGTTTTCGTTTTCCTTTTTAGCGCATGAAACAAATTCTTTTATAGTTCCAATCATTGAAGGGGCGCCATCTGTGCATACACCCACGCCACGATAGACCATTTGTATTAAAATATGTGTTCATCATATCAAAAACATCTTTTCTCATCGTAGTTTTTTGGAATTTCTTGTTGCATAAAAATTCTTCCAAAATTGTATCATCTTCAATAAATCGAGTGAGATAAGTAATTGTGCTTTATCACCGATCATCCAATTGCAAACTAAATCATTTCGATTCGATTATTTTATTTGTAACTGATATATCATTAATACGTCTACTCATAGTGTTATTTGACAAAGGAATCTTTTTTATTTCTTCTTCTGCTTCAGCACCAAACATTGTTCTCACGATTGCTTCACAAGCCGCTCGCCAACAGTATGACGCTTCGCGATTATTTGGGCGACTAAATAACTGGACTCTTGAACACGGTCAGAAATTATATATTTGTTTACTTTGTTTTTCTTGTATTTTTATCAGATCTTTGAAATATTCAAGAGGTTTCTTAGACCAGTGATCATGTTTTGTGGAGAAGTGTCGCAATACTTTACTGGGAACCATAGATTCATTTCATAAAACCAAACCACACACAATACATTTAGGTCTGGTAATTAAATTATTACCACACCAGATAAATCCCATTTTTAGGCAACTGTCTTGATATAAGTGAGTTTTTACATTCTTTTTTAACGCAACATTTTTACGAGAACTTATTATTTCTGTTTCTGGTGTTTCAAGAGTACTTGTTTGTCAACGTTAAAACTAATCAATCTTCACTAATAGAGCTCTCAATTTTTTATGATTTACTAGGGCTAATTGATTCCTTAGCTTTCCTACAAGTAGCCACTTCTTGATCATTAGAATCTTCACATTTTCTTTTTTTAATGAAAAAAATATTCATAATATTGAACGACATAATTAACTTCAATATTTTATTATAAAATTCAAGTACAAGTTAATAATTTATTTTTTCTTGCTGTAAAGAGGAAAAATATTTGTATATGATGCTTTTTCGTTATTGTCACAACATAATAATAAAAACAACACATACTGCATTAAATGCGTTTCGTATTGCACTTCTACAGACGACTAGTAACTGCAAGGGATGTCCGGTTACTAAGGTATATTTGCGTGGCACACCGCCTACGTTGCTCCGACCAGGTTAAATCTTGCACGAATTTTAGATGTGCATATGTACTGCGTACGTGGCTATTGTCATCGTTTTAGGTTATGTACAACGGTCTCAGTAACAGTAACAAAATGCCAGTGCCAATCGAAACTTACTCCAAATTTGAAGTGCGGGCGGTCATTCGTTTTTTGCTTGCAAATAATGAAACACCTACCGAAATTCATAAAAAAATACTGAACACATACACATTATGAGTCGAAAACAAGTTTATGTTTAGTGTCAGCAGTTCAAAAGTGGACGCACAAATCTGAACGATGATCCCGAAGGTTTGCAACGGAAACCATCAACAACAAAAACGGATGAGAATCAATTATAAGTCGATATACTGATTCGAGAAGATCGTCGGTTGAAAATACGGGAAATTGCTCTACTGACCGGTATTCCTAAAAGCTCTGTTCAAGAAATCGTATCTCAATTAGATCATCGAAAAGTTGCCGCCGAGATGGGTGCCAAAACTGACCGACCAACACAAAATGATACGAATGGCGGTGGCAATACATCTTTTAACGCATTATCGTCACGAAAACGGATCTCTAGGGTCTATAGTTACAGGAGACGACACTTGGGTACACCACCATAATCCCGAATCAAAAAAAGACTCGATAACGTGGAAGCATGTGAGTTCACCAACACCGTAAAATTTAACGTTCAGCAGTCTGCAAAAAAGACAATGACAACTACTGTGTTCTGGGATATACAAGGCATTTTGCCCGTAGAGTTTTTACCACCGAAAACGACAATCAACTGCGATATTTATTGTCAAATTCTTCTCGAAAAACTGCACCAAGCCATTTGGCAGAAACGAAGAGGAAGGTTGACAAAGAAATCAGGTTGTTGCATTACAATGCAACACAGCACACCTCAGCTCAGACGAAGACCTGGCTTCAGAACCACAATTCGGAAGTTATTGTCCATCGTACCCATAGTCCAGACCTGGCTGCTTCTGATTTTCATTTGTTTAGACCGTTAAAAACTCATTTGTCGGGTAAAAGGTTTGAAAACGACGATGAACTTCAATATGAAGTAAGGCAGTTTTTTAGAAATTTGGATTGTACTTTTTACGAAGAGGGTATACAGAAGCTTGTGCCTCGCTACGATAAGTGCCTTAACATTGGCGGTGATTACATTGAAAGGTAGCTGAAAGTTCGCGCTATTACTTATTGTATATTTGATTTCTATAAATAAAGTAGTCCGTCTGTAGTTTACAAATGTACCTTAGTAACCGGACATCCCTCGTAGCCCGTTTTTTTCCAGTATTTAAGTGTCACCACTTACCGAGTGACTGAGACAAGATTAGTAGAAAAGACATATTGAGAGTGGGAAAGTGAGACGTAGTGCACTTCCAAGATATAAAGTTGATAAATGAAATAATGAACCACAGAGGTAAATAAAATAGAAACATAAAAAAACATAGAATTGTAATAAAAAACCAATATTCATTTTTTATTTAATTTAATACTTTAATTCAATTATTTTAAGTAATTTTAATTCAATTATTTAAATATTTCGCGGCACACTTGCGGCACCTAAAGGTTTGAGAACCACTGGTTTAGACGATACATATCATTTATAAAGGCAAAAGTTTGTCGCATACGTTTTAAATTATTATCAAAATATTATTATCCCGAGTATGTACATGAAAGATTTTACCAGGAAATGCTATCAAAAAATAAAAAAAAAAAAATTAAACTAATCATCACAACTTAATTCCTCCAAATCAAGAAAGTCCCAACTATATTTGCTTAACAAAGTGAAGAGTCTGTATGATCCTTTGACTGTGATTGGCCTAAAGTTTTTATTGATAATTTTGCTGTTGTGTTTAAAATCAACAATTTCTTTAGAAACACTTAAGAGGCTGACCTAAATGATCAGAAAAACCAGTTTCCGTCTCCAGCGGAAAATATTGTTTGCGAATAGCCAAAGCTAGATAACAAATCACACAGCACAGTTGCATATTTGTTCCTTAAATTAAATTTAACATTGAAGTCACCTGTTATTACAACGCGATTGAAATTTGAAATAGCATTTAAAACCAGTTGCATATTATTTACAAATTTATCAAAATCACCATTACATTAGGTGAACGATAAATGCACAGTATAATGACATTTGAAGATGAAATTATTACACACGATATTTCACAATGAGTTTTTATAGAAAGTTGATTAATATTATTAAATGGTTTATATGATATTCCGTTTCGCACTAAGATAAGCACTCTCCCGTATATCGTAATAGATCGACAGAAATAACACGCTAAAGTATAATTACTAACTTCTAGTTCACTTAAGTTAAGTCTGTGTTCGCTAATACATACCACATCAAAATCGAAATTGTGTAGAATAACTTCTAATTCATTATACTTACGTCGCAGGCAGTGTATGTTTAAGTGAAATACAGAAAATCCCCTATCTGCTACGTATTTACCATTAGTTTCGGTCGAAATGTAAAAAACTAGTTCTATTTCGGTGGGCCACAGATTGGGATCTTTAGCTCTATCTAACTCAGTAGAGGCTGAATGATGAATATTCGTCTGGGTACTTGGATACTAATTTTGTGCATTTGACATTGTTTATATTATTCGATTAAAATAGTCTAAAACCATTGTTTGCTACAAAACCAAGCACATGTAAATGTGAATATCTCACTGCAGCTAGTAATGTGCTATCACCACGGGAACCTTGTATTCCCACGGGTTTTTTCAGCTTGTTTTTTTTATTGGTCATCAATCATTTTCCAGATTATTGATTACAGCGTTAGGAGCATTATCGGCACTTACACTGATAGGATAACTAGATATATACTAGATTTAAGTGTAAGTCAGATAAACCTAAAAGTTATAGTTCCATTTTCATTGGTTTACACATTGCAGGGTGATAAAATTTTAGTAAAATGATTACAGTATTTTACCTTATGTATCAATGTTTGTGGTAGTCTTGTTGTTTGCTTAAAAGTTGCATATTACAGGTAACATTTGCCGTTTTTTTAACTATGGTCATATGTCCGTTTTGTCAAAAATAAGCAGTCAAATTTTTTTAAAAACATTTGAATTTTATTTTTTTTTGCTTTAATATTCGCACTGCCTTTTTAATATGCCTTATCCATTTTTAAATGAGTATGCAGATATGCATTTTATTTATGGTTATTATAATGGGAGTGCACTTCAAGCCGTTAATGAGTACAGACTAGGGACTAGTAACTTAATAAATCCTCAACCGTATAATAGGTTTTCGAAATCGTAACGTAGTTTACTGAAATCTCGAAAAACGCTTTCGAATGACGCCTCTAAAGTTTGGTTGATCTTGACCCATGGCCTAGTTTGGGTCACCCATGCGAAATAACAATAGGAGATGCACAGTTTGTATGCTTATGCTATCAGTTAGCGGAAAACAGATTTGGGAAAGATTACATGGACATTGATCTTTGACCGCAATTTGTGAGTATTGAATTCAATGTGATGTATGTTTTATATCCCCATGAAATGTGATTTCTAATAACTCCCGTATTATTATAGCTTATTGATTGAAAGCTTTGTTGACCTTCACCTTCGAAACAGCAGTGGTCATCTGATCGAAATCAAAATAGGATATTTACATATTTCGTTAATATACTATCCATTAGTGAAATAAGATTTGAAAAAAGTTAAGCCGTTTGTCTGTAACGTAGTAAGACTCCAACAATTGCAGTAACGTAACTGGAGTTGCGTAAAATAAAGATTTTCCTAACAAAATTTAAATGACGAAAAGAGAGTGGAATTAATTTAATTTACGATTGCGTTCGAAAATTTTATTTGTGTTTATACAATTTATGTTTTAGTACTTAGTTCGCGAATGACATTGTAAAGAAAGTCACGGTAATATATTGCACATATGGTCCCAGAAAATATTTTTGCTACCAAATTCACTTCTTTTAACAAATTTTCTAGTTTTTTATTTCTGCCAGATAGACGGTTTTACAGAGTCTACTGTAGCATTTATATTTATACCAACGATAACCGCCCATCGAATATATGTGTTTACTTAAAATGTGATATATTACATGCAATATTTATTTTTGTTACTTTTGCATAGTTTAATTTCTACCTTATTTTTTTCAGAATGAACCTATATGATGACAATCATCCCATATCATCAGTCCACAATGAAATTGATAATGTAATAAACTCAATTTTATGGATACAAGAATATATTTATGTAAAACAGGACTAAGTAATAAAAATGTATTTTACGTTTCTTAGTGCATGTTAAATTTTAAAAATACATAATTATTTTTACTTGTTTTTGAAAGAATGTATTCTGTGGTATAGTATCTACCAACCTACATACCGTCATCATCAATTGACTGAACATAGTAACGACACATAGTTTATAATTACTACCACTTATGTTGTACAGGTATCACAGAGCACAAAAATATATAGCAGGTGTTGTGTGTATACAACTCAAATTACTACTAATGTTGAGTATCTTACACGATAGTAAGTGTGGGCTATATTTATAGCATGCGGTAGCCTTTTTTATTGCGCATGTTGCGCTGTAACCTGTTGCTCAGGTGTATTGCACTTAAGCCTTTTGCGTATTATTGGGATCCAAATGGGTTTCATTTCTACACTAGCTTGGCTTATTGGATTTTCTGCTAGTGCGATGTATGTGGCTTCTTTGAGTTTCCCGCGAGTTGTATTCTCGTCCTTTGCGACTATCTGTATGTTATCCCATTGGATGCGGTGGTCTTCGTTTTCCAGACCTGTTCGGCAATTCTTGATCTGTCCGTTTCGCCTTTGTGCGTGTTGTTCTTATGTTTCTGAGTTCTTACTTTGAGTGGTCTACTGCTCTCTCTCTCTCTCTCACGTAAGCTCTGCCGCATTCGCATAGTAGATCATATACACAATTCTTAGAATTCTGGTCTTCGTTGCGTGGTTTGGTTTTGGTTAGTATTCCCCTGAGCGTTCTTGTCGATTTTGAAGGTAGTGTATTTGCTGCCTATCCATCGTATTTTGTCAGAGGTACCTTGTATGTAAGGTATTATCGCTGTGTATTTAGGTTCTACAGTTTCGGTTACCCTTTCCCTGTTTAGGTTAGGTGATCGGGGTAGCCAGTTTCTTTAATTGTTATAGCGATATTTTCTTTTTACAGGTCTTCTTGTTTTGAGAATATTGTTTGGTTCTATCGTACAAGCATCTTGCCACGTCTAATTTCACGCCTTTGGTGATTGGAGGTGTAGTGTAGGTACCCCCCTGTGTGGGTAGGTCACATATTTATCGGGAAAAACCAAGTCTATGGTCTAGAATACGCAGCACTTCGTGTAAACCATCCGAAACTTCCAACCAAACCACGAAGAAACACTGGTAAGCTTAAACGGAATAATGGAACTTCTAACAATATGCATTTGAGCTACATATTTCAAAGTGGAAGACAAATTCTACCAACAAGAGTTTGAGATGGCGATGGGTTCCCCACTATCACCCATAGTGAGCAATACGTACATGGAAGAGACCAAGCGATGCCCGAATTCACGGAAAAACCAAAGATGTAGCTTAGATACGTGGACGATACCATCATAGTATGGCAACACTGCAAGTATAATCTGGATGAATTCCTAGATCATCTGAATAGCCGCGTACCCTCCATAAAATTGACAATGGAATTGGAGTCGGAATAAAAATTGCCATTCCTGGATATACTTGTACAAGTAACTTGTACAACAAGTGTATACAGGAAACCTACCTACACAGGGAGGCGAATATTCTACAACTCCAATCACCACAAAAGCGTGAAATTAGGCGTGATAAGATGATAATACGATAGAGAGAAAACAATATGCTCAAAAGAAGAACCTAAATACAGAGCGATAATACCGTACATACAAGGTACCTCAGACAAGATACGAAAGATAGGCAGCAAATACAAGATAATCACTGCCTTCATATCGACAAGAATACTCAGGGGAATACTAACCAAAACCAAACCACACAATGAAGACCAGAATTCCAAGAATTATGTATACGACCTACTAATGTGCCCTTAATTAGAATTAGTTATCGTAATAGTATTTATTGCAATTCAATTATTAAGCAGTATGTAGTAAACATTAAATGGTCTCACCTAGTTGCGTTATGAATAAAGGTAAATGCAAGCAAGCAACCTGTAGTAACGAAATAAGTAGGTAACATACATTTAAAAGATATAAAGGAGTGTTAGTTACTTAAGTTAGTCATTATTAATCATTAGTAGTACATCAAGCTAAATATAAAGTAAGTGTTAACTAGTAAACGTTAGATCTTTATGAATTATTTAATTCATTACACACCAACTTCCAAGTACAACACTACAGGACCAAGGATGCACAACACTACTATGCGAATGCGGCAGAGCTTATGTAGGAGAAAGTAGTAGGCCACTCAAGGTGAGAACTCATAACATAAGAACAACATCCGCAATGGCGAAACAGAAAGATCAATAATTGCCGAACATGTCTGGAATGAAGACCACCGCATCCAATGGGATAACAAACAGATAGTGGCAAAGGAAGAGAATACAACTCGCAGAAAACTCAAAGAAGCCACATACATCGCATTATCAGAAAATCCAATAAGGCAAGCTAGTGTAGAAACGAAACCCATTTAAACCCCAATAATGCGGAGAACTTAAGCGCAATACACCTGGGCAACAGGTTACAGCGCAACACACGCAATAAACCACTGCGCGCCACTTATATATATATATATATATATATATATATAAATAAGTTCTAAAAAATATATTTTGGAATACTCAGTGGCTCAGCGGTAAAGGTGTCAGACTTACAAGTGAAAGGTACCAAGTTCGAATCTGAGAGTAAAGTGCTTGGGAAAAAATCATAATATATGAATTCGACTGAAGTGCGAAAGTTGCCCTTCTCGGGACTAAGCCTGATGACGGAAGCCAGAGTTCGCTTCCGAAACGTCACGCTATAAAAGCAAAACTATGGAAATAGGCCGATCAACTCAACTAATAACAAAACCTCGCTTTACATTAAATAATTTTCTATACTTCTTATAAATTATAGCGTGTCGCTATTTTAGGAGTTAGCGTTTCTTCTGTTGGATAAATTAAAAATCGTAGTTTAATAAATCCAATATTGACGCGGCTCGGTAAAAAGCTGGTACCGGTCTTCAAAAAATGGTAAGTCAAAGTTTCGGATAATTTGAAATACGTACGTATATTTGCACCATTGCTATTTAAGACATACTAAAGAAATTGAACGCTCTATATTTTGTAAATATTTTTAAATTTAGAACACCGCACTGGTACTTAAAACGGCACTAGTCCAGGAAAACCTCAAAATATGAACGAAAAAAACAATTCTTTAAATGTAACCTATATTTCATTTGACAGATTTGTTATAAGCGAAAGTGAGAAATTACAAGAGAGAGATATAAAATTATAAAAAAGAGATAAAACACAAATTCTTATTTTAAAACATTCATTTGACTAGGGAATAAAGCCTAAGTTCATACGTATCTATATAGTTTGTGACGTCATAGTTGAGAAAATCTGGCATTTACTTTGTCCTAACGTTATATCTGCGTCTACGACAAAGGTAAGAACTTCAATATCATTTTCAAATTTAGATGTACAAATTATGGTATCGTAAATGTATGATTCTGGTTAAGGAAGTAGTAAATAAACTGTCCTAATCCGGGAGTAGTAACGCGTAAAATATCTCTGTTCAAGATGTGTGCTGTTTTATTGCCTATTTGTTAGTATGCGCACATGTTATATAAAGTTGTCGTATTTTATAATATGCTATTAATGTAGCGGGAAACGCCGTTGTCAATGGTGGAATATGGGAAAAAATCTAGCTCACTTATTATTTTTGAACTTAGTATTGTACTTTTAACTTGAACTGTTTTTGAAACAAAACAATAAAATTAAATATAAAAAATAGTGTTGGAGCGTGCTTAAATGTCAAGAGTCCAGTGATTTCGCCTGTAAAGAAGTTGAATACCTTCTGTTAACAAGAATCGAATTTGTACTTGCTCACTTTGTACAAGTACAGATTTTAATTGAACACAGTGGATGCTGAAACCGACGAAAGGGAACGTTCAAACTATAAAAATATGTTCTTTTAACCTACAGCACTAGCAAAATATCTCGCGTGGAATAACATACGACCTTCCAATCTACAAAATGGTAATTAAAAGAAATGAAATAATTTTAATTACAATTTTTTTGGGATAATTATGCAGCATCCTTTATAATAAGTCCATTACGAAAATAGGCAACATTGTAAAAACAAAAACAATAATCTACGTCAAACAGACGTTTAAAACTTCATGACAGATAGAGGTTAATAGACGTCTAGAGATGATAACTGAAAAAAATTCCAAAGCCGCTCGCTTCTATAAAAATATCGATAATACAGCTTAAGCAATTTCAATCATATTTATTTAATTTATAAAATAAAGTTTCATATCAACATCAACCATAAATAATGTGCGGATTGTTTAATTTCAAGGTAACTAACAAACCAATTACGTCAAGATAAAATACTTATCTTTTTTGGGGTTTTTTAATGGTGTACTTTAAATTATACACTAAACGTTTCGATAACACTTACAGTTATCTTCGTCAGTAGTAATGTTTGTTAAAAATTGTTAAAGATGTAGTAAACAATTTTGTCAAATTTGACAAAATTATCGATTTAGACGGTGTACCTTTTTTATCTGAAAAACATCAAGGTTTCATATTTTAATAAAAAAAAACAATTTACTCCATTGGCGAGGAAATTAGGGATTAAAAGGTTGCACTACCCCTTGCGTTCTACGCCATTGTACACTGTCCGATTTTGGTTGAAATTGTAAGGTATCTCGTTTGCGAGCAAACATAGAAAGATGCATTTTTACGACTCTGTTCTACTTTCTCATGAAACGAAAGATGCCACAAACAGAATTTTCATAGTCCTATTAGTATTTGAGATACAAGGCGAAATTCGAAATTTGCATATTTTAAGCATCTATCGTAACTGCTTTGCCTTGTAATTTATTGAAATGGTGAAAGGTGGGCCTTATACAGAATTTTCTGTAGAGTTTAGTGGCGTGCATAGTTTTCCCCACAAAAAGTCAGTTTCTTCGCAATAAACCAAAGTTTTGTTTTTTAAATGGAACACCCTGTATAGTTTTTATTATATAATAGAGCTTACTCTCAGCTTTCAAAAAATATATATTGTGTGGCACTTCTTTTGCATTATTAACCTCAAAAAGGAATATTACGTTAATTTAACATTTTGACGATATAATTGGTCATGAAAAAATAAGGTTATGGGTTAGGAAGTTTCATGTAAAAACACAAAATTAAAAACTAAACATGATACCTACAACTTTACAAGCCTAATATAAATTACTAAAAGAGATGTTCGAACTGATGACCATTCTGTCTTATACATGCTTCACACACTCTTCCAATTCGTTCTAAAGCATTAAGCTTCTCTAACTGCATTTGTCAAACGTTCAATATTATCATATTGAGTTTGGTATATTTTATTTTTCAACTAACCCCATAAAAAGAAATTTAAGGCTGACAAGTCCGGAGATCTAGGAAGCCATCTTATTGGCCCATCAGTGCCAATCAATCTATTACCAAAATTGTTTTTCAAAAACGGGCGTATAATTTGCGCATTGTGAGATGGGGCTCCATTCTGTTGGAAATGAATTTGGTTCAAGTGAGCTAAAGGAATGTCATCTAATAATTCAGGCAGAACCATTTCTAAAATGTCCAAATATATAGGAGCGGGTAAGTTCCCTTCGAAAACGTAAAATTCTATTTTTGATCCTAATATAAAGCAGGAAACGTTTAGTCCAAATCGTCTTTGTCTTTGGGGAAATATTTGGTGTTGATTTTCTTGAGAGCAGAATCTGCCATTGTGCCTGTTTAAAACACCTGAATTACTAAAATGTGCCTCGTCTGACCATATGACATTTCTTCCCGAGTTAGGTACTGTATTTAACATGTTTAAGTGCCAATTGCAAAATATTAACCTACGTTCACCGTCGCCAGGATGTAGATGTTGAACAAGCCAAAATTTATATGGTTTATATTTATGGTGGCGAAGTATTCTTTGGATTCTTGTAATACTACTTTCTATAGTTCTGCAAGAACTTATAGGATTACCCTCCACACTGGCTAAAGCGATAACCTCATCATTCTCTCTATTTTTTTATTATATTTTTTCACCTGGGTTTAGAAAATGATCCATAATTAATTAACTTTTTTTAAATCTGTAAAACGTGATTTTACTAGGTTGTCTCCGTTCTGGAAACCTACATAGATGTAAAGTTACTTAATTATCAAAATTAATACTAAGGAAACTACAGTTACCTGTTAAAATACAAATTTATTGCTGCGTCAGCGTTTTCATTACTATGACCAAAGCAAAACAGCATATCATATTTTTCAAAGTTTTTAAAATTTTGATTTTCTGCCATATTTTGTACAGTGACAATACAATTGTTACACAAAAATAATTTTAATCAGATTTGACAGGTCAATTACGTTTGGACCAGACTAGGCTCAGCCTACTTACAAATTTAGATTCTTTATAAGTTTTATTGTCATTAATATTTTTTTCTGAAGCTGTAAGATGCATTTTACCCAATTAAAAAAAATTTGCTAGTTTGAATATGTTTCAAAAACTATTGTACATAATTTGCATAATTTTTTGTTATTATTTTTACATTTCTGCGTAAAAGTCCTTAGATTTATTATAATCGCGTATTTACATATTTATAATTATAATAAAGCAGTAAGAATCTAGTAGTCCTTTTTTAACACTCAAATATATCCTGGACGTTCAGAAAATACGCGTTTATACTGAGTTTATAGGTTTCATGGCCAACTATATCATCAAAATGTTAAATTAACGTAACATTCATTTTTGAGAGGTTTGTGTTAAAATGATTAGATCTATCATTTCCCGAAGTTACGTGTATTCTTCCTGAAACACCCTGTATAATATACTATTTTTAAATGCTTTATTAAAATTTTATTGAAAGAAAAACGTTGTATATTACTCGAGCTGAAAACTATACCGCGGCATTTAACTCCTACCACGATGTAACGCTCTTGTAACATAAATTACTAAGAATAATTTTACATTTACATAATGAAAACGAAGAAACAGAAATAAAGCATCCAATGTTTGTAATGGACATTTTGCATAAATCTAGGCATTTACCCTTTACCTTATTTTAATCAATGTCATATTTATTAGTCCATATAAATAAACTACGATTTAAGTCAATTGATATATAACTAAATATAAGCATGCAACTGATGAGATAAACTTACCTTGATTGGATTAATAGCATTCGTAAATTGTAACCCCAGGCTTCTAAGTAACACAATAGGTAAGAAATCTGTACCATACAGCTTCTGTAATCCATCGATAGCAATCATAGTAGGAACATTATGACGTTGTCTTCTAGTTTCATATTCTTTTAAGTCACTCATTTCGCCTAATGTAAAAAAATAAAGTATGTATAGTACAAAATGGAATTGTGTTTGGATTCTTGTTTATTTTTTATTAAATTAAAAAGTTTCTTTTTAAGAACTTAATATAAACAGGCAATAATCTCTTATGCCAAGTCACTTCTTTATCCATTAAATTAAATTTTTTATACGCTGTTATTGAAATGAAAAACAGAAAAATGAATGATACATGGCATGTTTAGGAATTTAATGGGATCAGATAGAAAACCGAATGTCACTCAATGATGCAACTCTAAATAATCCTCATGTGATTTGTGAGGGAGTAGTACTGGTGTAAACACAAAACAATTTAAATTTTAGTTACATAGTATGTTGAATAATTCGCTTTAACTAAACAGGTAGTAATTCACATAGAACCTGTTAGTGTATTAAATGCTTATAAAAGTTTTTGTCAAAATAAAAAAATAGAATTAATATCTTTCAAATAGGTAGTTTCATTTCCAACAACGAACAAACTATTAAATTACAATAATTGTTAGATCACAGACAAAATAACTATGTTAATAGTAAATTATTTTATGAGACTTAGAAGTAGCGATTTCTGTGGTGAATCTGTTCATTTGATCGCCGACCGAAGCCGCAAAATTCACTTTTAAGCTAAATAAAATATTAAATTTATATTCTTTAACCTTACTTCCTAGAATTCCATGTTTAATAGCACTAATGTTTTAAATACAATATAATTCCACAATTTCTTTTTTATAATTATTTATTTCTCTACTTGTTTCAATACATGTATCATTATCAAGTGAAAATATAAAATTATCAAGTAAAATAAACAAGTAAGTAGTATGTTAACAAATCATTAAGGTAAGACAGCAAACTTGATATAAATTATACCTCTATATTTAAAATATCTGTTAAAGGTCAGTATATAAGATCAACCTGTTCGTTCATTAAATGTACTTTCTGTTTATCTTTATAAATTTCGAATGCTTCCAAACATCTAATTTATAACAAAATGTACAAATTTAATGTTGTTTTGTGAAATCATAAGGTGGTTATTTACCAATAAATGTTTGGCATAATTTGATTTGTCTTTGTGTTTATATTTGTAACATCTTATATGTTCTTTGCATCTAATAGCAAAGTTCCTGAGTATCTGTCCAATATAAATAGAATTACAGAATGTGAAGTTCAATTTATAAATACCCGACTTTATTTCAATGGACAAGATTCAACTAACAACATTTTGAAGTCAGATGTTTATAAAATGAACTGCACATACTGTAATTCTGTTTATATCGGACAAACACTTAGGAATTTTGGTATTAGATACAAAGAACACATTAGATGTTACAAATGTAAACACACAGACAAATCTGATTATGCCAAACATCTAATAATAAATGACCACTTTATGACATTAAACTTTACATTTTTGTAACAAAAAAAGACAAATTAGATACTTTGGAATCATTTGAAACTTATAAACAGAAAATACCTTTAATGAACGAACAGGTTGATCTTATAGACTCACCTTTAACAGATATTTTAAATACAGAATTATAATTTACATCAAGTTTGCCGTTTTACTTTAATGGTTTGTTACCATAAATACTTGTTTGTTATTTTACTTATACACTTTCTCTTAATAATGATACATGTTGTATTGAAAGGTGTAGAGAAATAAATATTTATAAAAAAGAAATTGTGAAATTCTAATGTATTTAAAACATTAGTGCTATCAAATAAAGTATGCTACTTTTTCTCCAAATGCTTGTAAACATCGTTAAAATTCTGATCATCCAACGTTATTTTACTGCATTTTTAAAACTGGTAGTCTTTTTTGAATTGTCTTATGTTGTTTCACTGGAAGTAAAATTACTCTTACTGCTGTTGCCACTAGAAACAATCAGCAGCTAAGAAATGTCCCTTCACATGCGTTTATTAAGATATAAAATGCCAAATTATAATATATTATATACCAAGGGACTAAAGTACAACTTTTAATCCCATAAGTTTACGGTTTAAAAGGTACATTAGTCCTGTGATACGGAATGATCCTCCATGTTGCTCAGCTCAAAACTTTTTTATTATTAGAGATAGAAAAACAAAGTGACTTTTTAAATATAATGGCACCAGTATTATCAGTTTTTGAAGGATCAAGGTGTCTTTATTTCGGTTTTCAATCAGGTTTATTTTCTATTTAAAGATTTGTGTGCATCGAATTATTTGTAAGATAACAATCTTTGATAAAAAAATGTGTTATACGCTTACTGATAGCTAGTTATTCAACTTATTTCACATTGTTTAAATAGGAATGAAATTGATTTGTATTTTTCCCATGTTACATTTGTTTATGTAGGTGTATGGAAGCAAAAACCCGTATCAAAATTATGGTTAATAATTTTTATGGACAAAAAACTGGGGTTTATTAATAAAAATAATTAATCATTTTCTATTTCTACGCCACTGGAATAAAAAAGTTTAAGCATAAAGTTTCGATTAAGTAGCTTATTTACAACAAAAAAAGAGGTACTCTTGATAATAACTCTTACAGTTTTCTAAAATACAGAAAGCCAACTACATTTAGGTAAATAATACGAAAAGAGAACAATGTTTATTCTAAAAAAAAACAGTCATGTGATATCACAAACAAAATTTAATTTTTAAAGATATTTTTGTATTACAGGAACGTTATTTTGAGCTTCTATACTACTATTATACAGAAATTACGTTTTTTGTCTGTATTTACTTTTGCTAATTAACTTAAACATATGTATACATATACTCCATCAACATATTCAAAAATAACTATACGGTATTGTATTAGTAAATATTACAAAAACTGCTAAAAATGTCCAGCGTTTATGACAAATAATTATTTAATTTTTAAGGAAAATTAAAATTAATTTTTCTGCGTTACTTCTTCATCAACTTATTTATTTGATCTTCAAGACGTAGCCACCGTTATTCTTCATTTTTTACAGATAAACCAGTTTTAAAATGTGCCCATAAAAAATCTAATAGATTTAAGTTTGGAGAACATTATGGCAGTCATTACCTCTACATATCGACTTGTGTGGTTATCGACGATTACAATGATTCCAAATATGTAATGGAAAATGTGGTGGAGTTCCATCGTGCATGAATCGCAAATCTCTTCAATGTTGTTGAGGTATGTACTCTGGCCAATCTGGCAACGTACTGTGTAGATTGTGCTAATAAATTGTTCCTGTTCATTTTTGTGGAAGAACAGCCAATTACTACAGCCCATAAGTTAATGTAGTTTGCAAATGGATAACTTTGACCGCATGTGAATTTTCCTTTGTGTAATGTGTTCATAAAAATTAGTTACCCCTCTCCTTTATGGGAAACCAAAATATAATTGCCAAAGTTTAAATATCTTTCTCTCTTTGAACATAACTAAACTAACAAATATCCAGGCGCATTTCAGGATCTTGGAGTAAGTGATCATAAATTGACATCTTACGATATCGATATAATAACTGTTCTACAATTACTCTATTAATGACATCTTAAGATACTCCAATTCTCTTACCTATTGCTCTGGAGCTTAGTTCGAGATCCTCTTCAACACATAAAATTTCTTTAATTTCAGGAACCCTGACAAAACACTGCCTACCATAATTAACGGTTAAAGGAACTAAGCGACCGGTCTCTCGTAAATGCCTCTCTACTGCAGCAAACGTTTTGAGGCTTCGAACACGACAATTTTGGAGACTATCCGAGTACATCCTTAAATACTCGCGACAATTACCTTGACAATATACAAATACCATATCTGGATCATAAACAAATAAAACTTAAATTAAATTTAAAAAATTTTGAATCTGAGTAAATATTTAAGTGCTATTATTTGTATTTATGCTTGTCCAAACCTCAAAGTGCCCTATGGGCTCTTAATGAACTAAATTCCTCGTACTCTACAAATATTACCGTTGCGTTCATGGCCATGTTGTCAAACGTAACACGTAATTTAATAACGTATCCTTCTTGTACTGTCAAATTGTTGCTCGTTTCTTCTACGATATTTCTCAAATTAAACTAACTTCATTTACTGAAAATCGTTTTGTTCAGAACGCCTAAATCTAACATAAGCGTCTTGTAATGATGAGTATTTTCTTATAAGTCTTTTGAAACTAACTGTAGAAATTTCTTTTATTCATTTTTTCATATGTAACTTGAAGCTTAAGCTGCTCCTGTAAATGCAAATAACAAATGATGTGCGGGAAAATATGAAACGTCTCATTACTAACGCTCTTAATTATTTCTAGGCCACAATTAACGTTAATTCGATGTTATCACCAAGGAAGATCAAACCGAAGGAGTGGCTAGAACGCGTGAGTAGAAAAGGTGCACAAATCAATGGTTATGTATACAATCAGAATGTACAATTATTCGACGTGACATTCCACTAACGATGAACAGTATTCTTTGAGGTGATAAATGGTGATGATGATGTATTCTTATTGAACGTGATGATATAAGATGGAAACATAAATACTTACAATGCATCAAAAAGTTCAGATAAAAGGTAGTTACAGTATTTTTATTCGATTTCAAATAATATACTTATAAAATAATGTCGAATTTCACGGGATTAAAAATGTTTATTTTTTAGGTAAACATATTATATACATTGATGAATCGTGGATTAACGTAGGGTATGCAGTGAGTATGGAATGGATGGCGTGACACCACTATTAAAAGTGGTCGGCAGGAATTTGTCCAAGGGTACAATGTACGCTTAAAATCTCCAAGTGGTTTTGGACCGCGATTTGCCTTAGTTCATGCTGGTCGTGATAATAGTTTTATTCCTGGTGCTGGACTTATTTTTCTCTGCAAAAGGATACCGGTGATGTCCATAACGAAACGGATGCAGATACTTACGATAAACGGTTGATCGATCAGCTTATTACAAATATACCGTCGAATTTAGTTATCGACGATGCTTTTTATCATACCAGGAGGATTCCAACTACAGCGAGGCATTAAGAACAATTTGTCGATTGTCTTAGTGAGAAAGAAATACCCATAGAAGATGACATGTTGATGCGAGACCTATTCTGTTGCACAAGTGACGCATCAATACAAGAGTAAACTAGATGTTATGCTACAAGAAAGAGGTCATCAGCTTCTTCGTTTACCTCTCTCACTGCAAATTAAACCCGACAGAAATGGCGTGGGAAAATATTACACGACGTGTAAGGTAAGGAGATCGAAGGATGAATAAAATTTAATACTGACAATGGAAAATTATGTAAACTGTTGAAAATAACAGGTGTGTGGGAAATTACCCCCAAAGATGATATTGAAAGGTTTGTAATCAACGTTACACAATCGTTTTCCGAGGATCTAGAAATCGATTTCACCGATTAAACCAAATTGACTGGAACATCACTTGTGGGAGAATTGTTTGGAAATAAATGATGTACCAATAATAAAATTCTAATAAAAGTGTTATTTTGTTTATACACACGTTCCCTCCGTAGGTAAGGCATAAAGTTGCAATTTCCATTTGTCTGTGCTATTATGTATAGGGATTTCTTTCACATATAACGTCAAATACTGAAACAGTATCAGTCCCACGTAAAAGGTAGTCTGTCTATGTGATCAATAACTGTGCATCTCCACCCCTGTATAAAATTCGCGTACTACTTCGCGTTTGTAGTAAAATACAGTTCAAAGTTTCAATTTATATAGATAAAGGGTAGCTTTTTTTGGTATATTTGTAATTTATGTACAATAATAACAAGTAAAGCAAATATTTTAATTAGCTACATTGTTCTTGATATTAACTGATACTAATTATTTTAAAATTAAATATATTACATTAAATCTGTCTGGAACACTTAACGTTATTATGGTCCTGTTGTATGTCATGAGTTGTTGAATTCTACTTATTGTAGCGGGTTGCACAAGCATTAAACGTTAATCTTACTACGGTCAGTACAATATTGATTACCGATGGAAAACAAGGAAGTTTTGAAATCACCTTCAAAAAACCACCCTCGCGTTAAGGTGGTTAGAGACACTTCAATCCTGAACGATGATTCAATCAAAAACGTTATTTATGAAATATACGAAAGCATACTTTTTAGGACAGGTAAGAGAGATGTACAGTATTTAATGTTCCTAGCATAAAATACAACATTATTTTTCAATATAATCCCCTTGAACGTGAAAGACACTTATTCCACCTATGTTCAAGTATAGCAACACCTTGAAAAACTCGGAGTCTTGATCATAGAAGAAGTCCGGAACTGCTGCCATAACTGCGTCATCGCTCTCAAATTTTGTTCCCCGAAGAGTCTCTTTTAGCTTTGGAAATAAATAAAACTAACTGGGTGCTAAGTTAGGGGAGTAGTATCCATAACTTCAAACCCAGCGTTATGAATTGCATTCATAGAAATAAGGCTCTTATGAACCGAGGCGTTGTCTTGATGAAAGAGAATTTCTTTAATTGAATAACGAAGTATTGTAACTAAAGCTGCATAACATTGACCAATGATTGTGTGGCCACGTTCCAAAAAATCTACCAGTAAAATTCCTTAGGCATCTCAAAAAACTGTAGCTGTTATCTTGCCCGCTGAAGCTTGTACTCGAAATTTGTGTGGAGGGGGAGATCCTGGATGACGCCACCTCGGGATCGAAGTGATGAACCCAAGTTTCATCAACCGTAACATAGCGATCGAGGAAAGATTTTGGTTAAACAAGGCTAAATTGAGACGTGATTCTCAAACGCTTTTGTTCGGGTATCAACATTTCCATCTTGCTGACACCTTATGAAGTCCTAAATAGTCATTCATTATGGTTCTAATCGTACCACTTGAAAGGCCCGTTATCTCCACTACACGTCTTGTCAGTAGACGATCTTCTCTGATCATGTCATTCACAAGATTAATGTTTTCTTGAGTACACGCAAGATGCGGCCGACCAGCACCTTTTGCACGTTCCCAGGATGTTCTGCCATATTTGAATGCTCGAGACCAATTCTTTACTACTTGATAGGCACAGAATCTCCAAGCACGCCAACCATAGAGTATGAATTTCTTTAGGTGTTGAACCTTTTTTTTGTAGGTACATGATGACAGCATGAAGCTCGCTTTTTTCCATTTCCCAAAATCTTCATGTAACCACTACTTTCAATTTGTACAACTTTACTATTAAAGCTCGACTAACCAAATTTGGCAGTTTATTTATCAATAAAATAAGAAAACAAGTGCAGTTACTAGGGTCAACATAGTTCAAACCCATCTATACTAGGGACAACAAATATTGCACATCCCTCGAATATGTAGTGATCGTTGCAGCAATACAAAGTTATCATCGATTCATGAGACTTTGTGAAAAGGCAATATTTTATGGTTTTCTCACATCTTTGCGTACCGTGCTAAAAGAGATAGGTTTTAAATGCCTCAAAGATGAGTGTAAAAATGATTAAATCCTTCAGTAATATAACTAAATTACTTTTGTATTATTGTTTTCGTTACTTAATTGTTGGGTAAAAGCTGTTACCAATTAATAAGATGCAAATTTTGAGAAAACCGTGAGCTATTGAGAGTACATTTTTTTTTCGGTAAATAAGTCACTTTATCCAAATTTTATGCCCAAAGCTTTTGTGATTTCAGTGCTGTAGAAATTGTAAATGTTTAATTGGTAACAAACCCCAGTTCTCCATCCAGTTCATCATCATTTAGATGTGGGATTTTTGCTCCTATAAAACTATGTAAACACAAAAATTTTGTTAAATCGGCCCATTTTTGACCAAGGAATATGCAGTAAGAACATGTAAAGGCATTTTAGAGACACCTTATACACAGATGAGTTATGGCTAAAAATAGGGTACGCCGTATATAAAGCATGGAAGAGACTACCGTTCAAAGAGCCATCAAACTTTTATACAAAGACTCAGCGCTGGTGTATAATCACCAAGTGGACAAGGTCCTCGTTTTCACTACTTCACGCAAGTGGTAATGACGGTTATATTCCTGGTGCGGAACTTACCTTTCTCTTAGTGGTAGCTGCTCCTAAAAGGCTCTGGGGCTCGAAACCCCAACCAGAATCAGTTATTACATTAAGTTAAAAATATATTACATAGATACATATTTTAATCAAATCCAATTAATATTAATACTACTTATCGCACTTACAACGTATGGCATTACGTTCTTTTATCTATAAAGATATGGCTATAAAATTTTATCGGAACGTTGTAATGAAATTAAATGGAAAAGTGTAAATTCGTCTGAGACGCGCCAAATCGGGAGTAAGGTAAGTTTAGATTCAACCACGGTTCACGATGAAGAAACATTGATGGAATGTTTAAAAACGGCAGAATGATTTGGGAGACACTATGGAAAGGATTGTAAAAAGAAAGTGGTTTATATAAAATGTGGAGGAGAACATAAAGCTAGTGAAGGAAAATGTAAAGAGAAAACATTGAGATGTCCAAATTGTTGTGAAGTGAATAAAAAATTCCAGCTGAAGTTAAATAGAGAGCATGCTCCATTTGACAAAACGTGCTCCGTCTTTTCGAAACATTTAGAGAGGGAAAAAATAGATTATAATGGTATGGGAGGTATGTTATAACAAATAGAGCACAATAATAGTAAAATAGATAAAAGTAAGAATAAGCAAAATAAAATAACATTTGTAGAAAATATTTATTAGCAAAATGTTCAAAGTGTGGTGGCGCATTTTGATGAAATTGAACATTTGATAGTAACAAAACAACCGACTTTGATGTGTTTAACAGAAACACATGTAACTAATGATATTCTTGATTTTGAGTTGTAAACAATTATAAATGTGTAAGAATAAATTCAACTACACAATCAACAGGGGTAGTTATGTGTTATATTAAGTCAGATGTTAAACCCAGGGAAGTGGGGTGTTAAATATTGTGATACCCTTTACAAAAGATTTAAAATGACAAGAGAGAAGGAAGACTGGGTTAGATATAAAAATATTAGAAATGATGTAGTAACAGAAATAAGAACGGCAACAAATTGACAAAAAATAAGAGTGACCCTAGAAAATATGGAAAACTAAGAAGAGTATTATACATCAACAAGAGAAACAAATCATTACCAAGAAATGATTTTCAAGAATGGTATTTGTATGGAACAAAAGGAAGCAGCTAACAAATTTAATGATTATTTTATACTTAGCATTGAGGAAATTATAATTATAATTAAATAAAGTAATGAGACATATTTTTACAGTAAATCTGGCAACGCTGTAACTCTGACAAGTAGACATATGTTTAGCTGAACAGCTGATAAAACAGTGAGCATTAATATTTTTAGTCTATTGTCGCCAAGTGAAATGTAAGCAAACTTTTTGTAAAACAAGTTTTTAGTGTGCGTTCAAAACTGAGTAAAATAAATTATGAGCAACGTTGTGCGATCAAATTTTGTGTTAAACTGGGTGAGAAATCCTTGAAAGACTGCGGAAAAGATTTGCCCGTGTGAGACCTGACATCAAAGACAACTGGATGCTGCATCATGACAATGCACCTTGTCACACGAACTATTTTGAAGGAGATAGAGTCCCTGTCTGATTATATTGTAAATAAAGTGTTATCGAACTAATCTCATTACTTTATTTACAGACCTCGTATAAAAGCAAAGTTACTAATAGATAGGAAAATTTTACAATTGTAAAGAGAAAAGTCAGATGAAAAAAATGAAAATTTTATTACCAAATAAAAATAGTCAAAATGGATATTTTTAAAATTGCATTTGATGAATAATGCGATATGTTAATAAATATTATTAACTCTTCATTGGAAGAAAGCTATTTACCTGAAAAGCTAAAGATATCGACGATAATTCCTATTAAAAAGATGAATAATACCAAGAAGTGGAAGGAATTTAGGCCAGTTGATGCAATAGTTTCGGAAGCTAAGATACTTGAAAAAGTTGTGTATGAACAATGATTGCAGTATATAACAGATTATCAATCTGGGTTTAGTAGAAATTATAATTGTGAAACTACATTTCATTAATCTTGAATGAATGGAAGCAGAATATGGATTAGGATAATATTACAGTAGTAGTTTTTTTGGACCTAAAAAGAGCTTTTGAGACGGTTGATAGAGGTAGTATTCTCTGGCCATTGTTGTTTGTTTTATACATAAACAATGTGGTGAGATCTATTAAATATAGTAAATGCAGTTTATTTGCTGATGATCCTGTAATCTACAGATCGGGAACTGCACAAAATGAAACAGAGAAGATAAATGAAGATTTCAAAAATGTCAGTGAATGGTTGAAAAGAAATATGATGATTGATGAATAAAACAAAAATAATAAAAAAAATAAGTTGACATATGCATCGACGGAAGTAAAATTGAAGAAACGAAAGTAATAAAATACCTTGGAATAAGTAATGGTTAATGATAAATTGAAATTTGACCAACAAGTGGACTATGTTAGCAGAGAAATTGCAAAAAAACTTGGAGTTCTAAGAAGAAGTAGTCGGCATCTGTCAATATGGGCTAGAAGAACAGTTTATAATACAATAGTGTTGCCACATTATCCATTTGCTGTGACAGTAATGTATATGACAAAAGAAGATATTATCAATAGGCTACAAATTTTACAGAACAGAGTAATGAGGATAATACTGGGTTGCCATAGGTATAAGATTTATGAAATGATGACGTAAATGAACTGGATAAGTGTGGAAAAGATGCCGACTGTGAGTGAAATGGTATTAATACACAAAACTAAATTGGGGATAGTACCCAAATATCTACAAAGTTATGTAAAAAAATTAGTGAAGTACATCAGTATGGTACTAGAGGAAAGACAGACTTTTTTCTAGAGCACAGAAGAACTAAAGTATCTCAAGATACAATATGTATTAAAGGACTGCTTCGGTATAATTCCTTACCAAGTGAAATGAAGGAAACTAATTAGATTTAAAGACGTTTAAGAGAAAGATAAGATAAAAGGATTAAAAGAATGTGGTATTGAGTAAGTTGCATGATAGGTTGAGATTAAAAATTATGTATCTACACGGTGAGCAAATAAGTGAGGCAATCGGCTGTTCCTCAGGACATGTCAATCTGACAACAATGGCAAAAAAATTATTATTATGAATGTGGACACGAGAAAATGCTGGAAATTATTGTGAAGTTCCATATTTCACCGCTAGGGGGCGCAATTAAGAATTAAATAATAAAATTCTAAACTTCTCCCAAAACTCCTATATTTTGCCACAGAAGAATAAAAAATAATCAGAAGGAAAGCTTGAAGCGGCACCTTTGATCTTTTTGAAACAGAATGGATGACCTTGCGCCATGTTTTGGTAGTAGAACACAGGTTTGGCTTTGTAAATTTAACGGGGTTGGATCCTATAATTGTAGTCATTGATTAAATTAAAGCATTGAATAACGAATCTTTCACTAAACGATTAAAGTCAAATTTTTGTGAAAAAAACAACACAACAAGATAGGGCAATTCTTTTATTAGCTGAAAAAGAAGTAGAAAGTTCGAAATTAAACAATATTAACATCAAACTTTCCAACATAAATTAAAAAATAATTGTACCTATTGGTTTTTCCAAATAATGAATTTGTTTCTTGAAATTACTCTGAAATTTCTATTAATGTCTTTTAATGTAGAAAATAATCTTACTCTAAAGTATAACCTAATTAAATAATTAATTGGAAATTGTTCACATGGGTGTTCCAATTTAAACTGACCGTTTGATAGTGACATGAATTTTTCAATTATTTTACTTGAAACACTAAACTGTTCAAAGTATTGTAGAAATATTACTTCAAGTGAACTTATGAAATAGACAAATTTATCGGGTGGCATCATTAGTTTACCAAATGTATTTTCATCGCTACTTTTGTAAGCTTTGAAAAAGCAGAATAATCTTGAGTCGTCTAAATTTCTCACTTCATTCGCATATAACTCACATGCTTGACAAGAATGAACCTGAAGGCATATTTTGATTAAATAGCCACATACATATTTTTCGAAGTTCTGTTTAAGCAGTTCATTGTTTTTATAATCACCGCTAATTGAAATAAAAGCATCTGGTGAAGTTGAGGGCTCATCAGGTTCTTGCATCATATTATCCAGATGATTTAATTTTAACAATAATTTTTCTAAATCGCCTTCACAGTTTTCAGTTCCAGAATGTATTAATTTAATAGACATCAATTTCTTGAAACTTCTTGTGAACTGAATAGGGGTCGGATTTACGCAATTACCATTTTGCTGACGAATTGAACCAAAAAAATTTCCAAACAGTCTTTGTTCAATCTTCTAGTAAAAACAAATTTTAATTTGAAACAGAGGCAATTTTGCCATAAATGCAGCAAACCATTCAAAGTAATTTGAAAACAATTCAAAAATTTGATACGGTTTGTTACATCTAGGCCAGATGTACCAACAACTTCTAAATTTTTGAAAAATTCACTGCAATTTTTTAAGAAAGCTATCTGGTATTCTTCGCCCTTAAATGCTCTATTGAACTCTTTTGCGATTGATGTATGTGAAGAATTTAATAAAACAAATAATTTATCTAGCATTTCCACAAACTCGGCGGTTGAGGTGGCACTAGTTGGTAACTCTCCAAATCTAATGTATAGCCTTAAAGTTGTAGCCACAGTGTGACTGAACAATTTGGTTGCATATTTAACCTTCATCCTTTCAAAATTAGTGGGATATATATGAGAGTCCGTCAAGTTAGGAGCACCCCTTATTGAATTAGTCTTATCTTTAATATACATTTCTTGAATGTGTTTCCAAGAAATTTCATTACCATTTTGCAATTTAAAATTATATTTTTGCAAATTGTTGTGAATTGTTTTAATTAAATGTAGAGTGTCGAACATAAAAGCAACTTCATGCTCTTCTACATGAAAATATGGCTTATTTGGAGTTATACCTACAATTTTTGTCATTTGTATATTGTTTGATCCCATATCACTTATTAGAACATAAATTGCGAGGCCAATTTCTTTTAACTTCAGTTTAATGTCAAATGTTATAGACTTTGGACACGCACTATGATGAAAATAATAGCATAAGGGTTGCATCCACTTATTTTTCAAGCCGCGAATCATGAAAACCGTCACTGTAAGAGCTGTTTTAAATTTTTTTGAACCAGTTCCATCATCTTCCAAACCAATGATTGTGTCCAAATTTGTGGCATAAAATAAATTACTTTTAATTGCCATTTCGTCTACACACAACACGCAGAGTTTGTTGTCTTCCAAAAAATTATCAACCTTACTTTGAAGAGTTTGTAACATTTCAGAGCTCAGCCCAGTTTTCAGTTTAATATTTTTCAAAAGTTTCAATAAAGTTGAAACTGATGGCAGACAAAATTGTTTAATTAAGATTTCTTTGTATAATTTTGGGCCAGAAAAAAACAACGCAAGACAATAATTTTTGAATTGAATGGAATATCGGCGGCCTGAGGGATGTTTTTGTATTTGGCTAATTTGAACGTTGATAAAATTGGCTAATTTCTCAGACGGACAAAATTTGTAAGTTAAAGCCATATACTGTTCCAAGGAAATTTGTCTGCAATTTGCTCTTTCAAGCTCTTTTTCCAAATATTTATTTTCATTCTCAAGTCTCTTATTTTCGTTTCTTAGTTCCTTCAGAGTAGTTTTCAATTTCATTTTTAGAGGTGAATTACTTGTTAGTAAACATTCTGTCTGGATACTAACATCGGCACTAAAAGTAGTTGGCGAATGTGATTCTGAGTTTCCTGTAGAAAATCCCCGAGATATATTCTCTTCTTGTACTGAATGTTCTTGATTCAGGTAGATATTTTGTAAGATCTTAATTTTTTGTGTAGAAACCTCTGAAGTAACTGCAATTAAAGATAACAGAAACTAATTACATAAGCTCAAAATTAATTCATTATTTTTATATATTACCTTTGTTGTGGTAATTGTGCACTACCCAAATTGCACTGCTCGAATTTTCTAAAGATGGAAATATAGTGATTAATTGTAAAAACAAGAAAAAAATTGAAATATTTTAGATATTCTGAACTGGATTAAATTTTGATTGATCGCATGAACTGAATTTTAAAATACATATATTCTAATGTAAATATTAAGAATTGTGACCTTCATATGCGTAAAAGACAAAAATTAATTCGTACATACATTATCACCTTGTTTAAAAACGTAATCACTTTTAAATAAATTTAATGCAAAACAAATAGGTATCGAATTCCTGCTAGCTTAACTAAAAACTTTAGTGTTTAGGAAAATTTCACACATCTTTCCTGAAGGTCACAGTTTTTAATATTTATAATTAATATATAATATATTAATATGTTCATCTTGCTTCATCTTGCGGAAAACTAAAAAATGATAAGTCGCAGTTATAAGACTAGTTATTGCAATTTTTCGCAACACAAGTCATCCCTGCCTTGCGTTTTGGTTGATTCATATTTTAATTCGGAAGTTTATAAAAGTAATTCCACAAAACTGTATTTATTCGCATTTAGATGCACCACAATCTGTATAAACCAAGCGCTACCACTGTGTCGCATTACCGAAATAATATTCTGCGCCGCTGCCACTGATCTGCTACCAAAACATGGCGGAATAGACGTGCGCTAGCAAGATGCGCAGATCCTCAAGATTACCCAAGCTTTCATTCTGTGTGCCTTTGCTTACATTGTTAGAAAGTCTAGATAATTCTATATAATTTTGGTTTAAGTTTCATTGGCGTACTGACCATAGGAAGATTGGGGGAAGCTATTGAAAGTACAATCATTAAAATTGCTGTAAATTCTAAACCACTTAAATAAATAAATAAATAAATTAAATTTGCCATAAAAATGGTACAAGATGTATTTTAATATTGTTGTTAGTTTTAGAGTTATAACGAAATTAAAGTATAATTTGAACGTGGCTCACCCTGTAAAGTTCAAATCAATTCAAAAATCCGATTTTAAATCCAAAATATTAGGTATTTAATGTGCCTTTCGCCACATTCCAGTATTCCAATCTTGTTCAAGTGTATAACACTGCTTCTTCGATTTCCGCTTATTAATCCCTTACCTTAAGCTTTTTACCTTCCTTAAACTAATTTTATTACATTTTACATGTTTTTTTAAATAAAACGCACTCAATTAACCATTACTTCAATTAATAAATACCGCCATCTAGCGCTTTGTCTTTTTTATTACACGTAGTTTAATTCTTGTTAATCTGGTTTGTGAATATTCTTAAAACTCCTTTTACAAGTGAAGAAGCCGTTGATATGATTGTGGTCTATTTCGAGTGCTTTCAAAATGCAGCAATAGCTGAAAGGCAGTATGCGGCCCGGTATCCAGATCGCCATCATTATGGAAGAAGAATTTTTCCATACTTGGTATAACGACTACGCCATACTGGTAGTTTTCGTGGTCCTAGGTTTAGGAGGCGTTGCGTTGGATGGACGCAAGGAAAATTATTAATGTCAGCTTACATAGAATTTAATAGACACATTAGAACAAGGACGTTATCTTTAGATTTGGGAATAGCTGGAACTACTGCTCGAAACATATTAAAAGACCAAAGATAAATACATGCATTAGCACATCCTTTTTAATAGACACATAGTTTACTATATGCGCGTTACTTTTTATTTTTAGACTACACCTCTACCATATAGTTTTGCCCCAGGCCCTAAACGAAGACTATTTTGATCACAGAATAAATTTTTTTCAGTGGATGTTAGGAATGATTCGTAAAACCAGGAATTTTGTATCACAAATTCTATGGACCGACGAGGCTACTTTTAATAGTGATGGTAGGGCAAACATGCATAATATGCATTATTAGTCTGCGAGAAGTTCAGTACCAAGGCCGCTGAAGGCTAAACGTGTGGTGTGGTATTATAGACGACAAAATTATCAGTCCTTATTTTTGACGGTGTGCTAACTGGTAATCTCCTTTTAATAAATGAGTCCTGTTAGAAGATGACATTGGATATTAGGCCAATCATGTATCTACAATTGGACGGGTGTTCAGCACACCTTTCCCTTAACATGCGACACTATATTAACGTATTCCTACTGTATTTCTTATTGTCTCACAGGCGGCTGTAATTCAATTCCCAAGGTCTTCAACATTTTCGACGGGATTGTAGTAAACTAATGACCCGAGAAAACCCCAAATGCAGAAATCTAAGGGATTTAATTCAGGAGAGCGAGCTGGCCAATGTTGCGTACCTCCCCTACCTATCAAACGATTTAGATATACTGTATTTAAGTGATGACGTACATTAATGCTAAAATGGGCTGGGGCACCATCGTGCATAAACCATAAATTTTGTCTCGGGTGAAGAGGAATTTCTGCAAGAAGTGCAAGTAACTTCCTGTAGGACGTGATGATAGGATTCGCGATTTAATCGTAATGCGAGGAAATATGGACCAATTAAATGATTATCAAGCACTCCAAGCCACACGTTTACTGAAAATTGATGTTGAAAATGAGTTTGAAAGATTCCATGTGGATTTTCATCAGCCGATAAGTGATTGTTATGAAAATTTCGTATAAAATCTCTGAAAAAGCTTGCCTCGTCAGTAAAAAACGCCATTTAAAAAATTAGGACTTTGAGCGGTTACATTGAGAATCCATTGGCAAAAAACTAGACGCCGCAAGAAGTCTCGAGGTAGCAGTGCGTGTACACGTTGAATATTAAACAGGTATAATTGCTGCTCTTTTAGAATTTTAAATACGGTGAAGTTGTTTACATTCAATACGTTCGCAATTTTTCCTGTACTTGTTTCAGGTGAATCCGAAATTATATCGAGAACTTCTTCTTCTAGTTGAGTAGATATGCTATACAGATCCTGACTCACTTTTGTCACTAGATTTGTCACCAGATTTGGAAAAAGTCACCAGAAAAGTCACTAGATTTCAAGGTTGGTAACATTACCTGCTTCAAGGTCACCGAAGGCCGCGTGGTAGGTTGGTAACCCTTTCTCTTCAAGGTCACCGATTCAAGTCCGCGTGGTAGGAAAGGTTTGTAACCCTGCCGAGTCTCTTCAAGGTCACATTGCTTCAAGGTCATGCTCGAACGTTCTCTTCAAGGTCTCCTCAAAGTCATTGAAGTAACTAGATTTGAAAAAGTCACTAGACAAGTTACTAGATTGTTTTTCAAGGTCATTGAAGCAGATTGTCCACGTCAATTGTAGGTTATCGTACACATTACCTACATCTATTCCTCTACGTCTAGGTACGTGTTTCCAAGGCCATCGCATTGCCTAAAAACTAAAGGCCCTAGTCTTCAGGGCGATGGTCACCAATCAATTCTCTGACTGAGTGTTAATTGGTCACGCCCCCCAGGAAGTTCATTGAACTCTGTCTCAATCATTGTTGTCTATGCATGTTTCAAGGTCATCAAGCAATTCTTGGAAGTTTACTATGGTCACGCCCGTGCCCTCAAATGGTTCCCCAAAATAGGTAGCCGTTTCCTGAAACAGGGGGTCCGTTTTCCAAAACAGATAGCTGTTTAGCAACACAGGTAACCGTTTCCCCCTCATTTCAAGGTTACACGAGTGAACAAAAGCGATTCATTGTTCTAGTCCAGTCATAAAAACAGATTGTTATCCCGCTATCCCAACCATTTCAGGCTCAATTCTAGGAAATCAATTTTTAAGAACAAAGAGGGTCCGTTGTTCAGGTCGACGTTTCAAAGTCTCTTACAATTTTCAAGCTCACACCTTTGAGAAAAGAACAAAGACGATCCATTGTTCCGTTATAATTTCTAAAAATAGATTGTTATCTAAATACATCTCAATTCTAAGAAATCAACTTTCAAGAACAAAGGCGATCCATTGTTCTGGCCAACGCTTCAAAGTCTATGCTTACAATTTTCAAGGTCACGCCTCTGAGAAATGAACAAAGACGATCCATTGTTCCGTTATAATTTCTAAAAATAGATTATCTAAATACATCTCAATTCTGAGAAATCAACTTTCAAGAACAAAGGCGATCCATTGTTCAAGACGACGCTTCAAGGTCACACCTCTGATAAAAGAACAAAGGCGATTCATTGTTTTGACTGAGTCATAGCTTCTGAAATTCTATTTTCAAGAACAAAGGCGATCCATTGTTCAGACTTATGCTTCAAGGTCATCTAACAAGTAAAATAGTTTTTATAAAACTTATAATTTATTAACCACAATATTCATCTATATATATATATATATATATATATATATATATATATATATATATATATATATATATATATATAGATAAAAAATCGATTTAAGTAAATATACATATTATGGGAAGTTTGATGTACCTACTTAACATTTTGTAATACCTTTGCTGGATCATATCTATTTTATTTATTATTTGTTTTTCACATTCAATTTCCTTCAACTGATTCTCGTTTAATGTTTAATTTTCAGGAATCATGACAGAACAATGAATCGCTTTTGTTCTCTCGTGTGACCTTGAAATGGGGGGAAATGGTTACCTGTTTTTGGGAAACGGACCCCCTGTTTTAGGAAACGGCTACCTGTTTTTAGGAAACGGCTAACTGTTTTTAGGAAACGGCTACCTGTTTTGGAAAACGGCTACCTGTTTTGGGGAACCATTAGAGGGCACTGGTGACCATAGTAAACTTCCAAGAATTGCTTGATGACCTTGAAACATGCATAGACAACAATGATTGAGACAGAGCTCAATGAACTTTCTGAGGGGCGTGACCAATTAACAGTCAGCCAGGGAATTGATTGGTGACCCTGGCTTTGAAGACTAGGGCCTTTAGTTTTTAGGCATTGTGATGACCTTGGAAAGCACGTACTTAGACATAGAGGAATAGATACAGGTAATGTGTGGGATAACCTACAATTGACGTGGACAATCTGCTTCAATGACCTTGAAAAACAATCTAGTAACTTTTCTAGTGACTTTTTCAAATCTAGTTACTTCAATGGCCTTGAGAAGATCTTGAAGGGACCGTGCGAGCATGACCTTGAAACAATGTGACCTTGAAGAGACTCAGCAGGGTTACCAACCTTTCCTTCCACGTGGCCTTGAAGCGGTGACTTTGAAGAGGCAGGGTTACCATGTGGCCTGCGGTGACCTTGAAGCAGGCAATGTTACCAACCTTGAAATCTAGTGACTTTTCTGGTGACTTTTTCCAAATCTGGTGACAAATCTAGTGACAAAAATGAGTCAGGATCTGTATAGCATATCTACTTAGTTGCACAGTTCGTACTTCTCGAGGGCACCCACAGTCAGCAGTTCGTTTCAGAAATGTACCATTTTCGCGTAAACGTTGGTGAAGGCGAGCAAATATTGTGTGACGAGATATCCTTACGTTCTGGAGACAACTCAGCATACAGTCGTCGAGCTGCAGACCATTTCCTTCGACAGTAGGCAAAATGCATATCTGCCATTTCCGCATTTGTCAAGTTCTCCAGTTTTTTTGAAGACATGAAAATTATTCACTTATTGACATTAATTTTGTACCAAACTAATAATGAAAAAACGCTAATTTGACATTTTGACGAGATGGTTGTATAAAATATTGACAGCAACCTACTAGATAATGTATCAGTAGCAATTAAAAATTAAAAATTCACAATTTGCAATAAAAAATGTTTTATTTTTTTGCCCAAAAACAGTGCGTCCTGCGAAAAAAATTCAAGAAACCAACTTAATTCAGAATTGACGCCGGACTTCTACAAAAATATGAAAACGGGAAATAGTCAGTGCGCAACATTCATTTTTATTAAAAAAAGTTGTGCCATTCTCGCACGAACGCCACTGGTGCAAATAGAAATATCCGGATCACCCCCAAAAATGCACATTTGTGCCTCCAAAGCGTTTTGCAAGTTTCGAGTTAATGTGTTTGAAACTCTGAAATAAAATTAAAATTTACACACTCTCTACCTCGGAAACAAAACATATTTCGACCTACATTTATAGGAACTTTTTTTCACAAAATAACTTCGGCAATCACAACCCCCCTAAAACTTTCGCACTTATTTACAAGAACCTTGAAAAAAATAAATTGTGCAATTATATTGTAATTAAGACATTAGTGCTATTGAAGATGGAATTCCACAAAATAAGGTTAAAGAATATAAATTTTAAAATGTTATTGACCCTCAAGAAAGATAAAATCTCGAATCCATATTGTATTTTTTAATATACAATATAAGGCGCTTTCCTAAAATGTCATTAAGGAAAAGAGCTATAGAAATTAGCTATATTAAATCTCACTTGCAAATTATTTACAACGTTAATAAAGTAAAACCATTCAAAGCTAAATGTATACACACATTAGAAGAAAATGACGAGGCAAAAAGATTAGATTTTTGCTTGTGGTACAGTGATCAATATTTTCAAAATCATAATTTTATTGGGAGTTGTAAGTTCTCAAAATTTACGGTATTGGTTCATGGAGAATCCAGAGTTGATAATTCCCTGCAGAAGACAATATTATAAAAAAGTAAATGTTTGGTTTGGTATCTCTTACGATGTGATTATCGGCCCTTATTTTGTTGAACTTCCAACAAGACGGATAACCAGTGCATTCAACGCGAATGGTCCGAGAATGGCTAGATGCTCAATTTCCTGGTCGGTGGATTGGGCGAAATGGCCCAATTCATTGGCCTCCTAGAAATCCTGATTTAACTTTAATGGACTTTTATTTATGGGGCTATCTAAAGCAGAAATTCTATGAGTCTCCGTTAAATAACGATTTAATTGAATTGAAACGAAGAATATGAGACAGAATTAACGCCATCCCAATTCAGAAAATCCAAAACGCCTACAGAGAATTTAACAAGCGCGCTGAGCGATGTGTAATGGTTGGTAGAAGTACATTTGAATAACTTTTATTATTTGTTTATTTATGTTTATTAAATTATAGTCAAATTATATTCTTTTAACTTATCCCGATTGATCGATGAATCAAACGCGCACTTGTGTATGACTATCCTTTTGTACATATTAAATACAATGTATACATTATTAGTTAACGTATTATTCCAAGAGTGTCGTTTTGTACGTCTCTTATTAGCTCAAGTAACTAACAAGGATAACATCAACAAGAAATTTCGTATTCTTGCACGAACAGTTTTGATACCAACTTAACGTAAATGTCAAATGTACATGTCACAATGTTGTTTGCAAATAAAAGACAAAAGTTTAATTTACGTATGGTAGATGTACGCACGTAAAAGCATATTATTTTCAATAAAACTTACAATATAATAACGTAGCAGATGAATTTTGTTAAGTTATTCTAAAATGTTGCAAAAATTTTGTAAATATTTGTAGGTTAAGATCAATGAACTCTTCCAAAGAAAGAAAGTAATTGTTCCAATAGTTTTCTACATAAAAGTGGCGGTTCTAAATCTTTGAAGGCATCGGGTGCATATAAACGATATAAAGATCAAAGTATTAGATGCTAAGGTCGCCTTGAGTAAATATCACCGGGTCCGAACACTGCACTCCTTGTCTGAACCATAACGGCAATATATTCTATAACGCAAATTTGTGAGTTAATGGTTATTTATTTGATTTATTCATGAAGATTGAATTTTAGGAATTCTACTAATCATTATGCTTTGAGAAAACATTCGAATTTCAAAATACGGAAGCATAATTTCAATCATCGGTGTTTACACTTGTTTGTGTAGAAGATTATTATACTGCAATTCAAAATTATTGGTGTATTTAATGTAATTGAATTATAGTACTTTTTATAAACCTATTCAAAGTATCGTTTTAAACACACTAAACAAATTATAACCAAGTGTTTCTTACTTATTCAGTACATTATTACACCATAATGTAATAAAACGTATGACAATTTGTCCATTCACATTTAAGCATGACTGTGTTAATGCACAATAACATATATGCTATTAATTAGATTATTATTAAGTTTTTGGAGAAAAATATTTGTTTGCGTTAAGAATTCAATTAAAAACAAGAAATTATAAATGTTCACTACACTTCATCTGCTGTATCTGTGTCATCGTTTGGATTTATAGTAATTGGATTGACTTGGACACCATAAACTTTTTCTTGTTCCCAAGACTTTAGAATTTCAGCTTCTGTATATTTAATCGTTTTTAACCAAACTGAAGGTGAAACTGTTCCTAACGCTTTTTTCCACATATTATCATCCTCATAACCATCTCTTCCAATATGTTTATCATAATAAGTTTTGCTTATTCCCCATACCATTTCTATTGGGTTAAATTGACAGTGGTAAGGAGGCAAGCGTAAAATTTCATGTCCATGAGCTCTAATAATATTATCGACCAAATATTGGTTCTCTTCCTTATGTAGCTTTGCTATATGTAGTAATTTCGTTTTAAATGCTTCTTTTTCATAAGTAATTTTTCTTCCCCTAAGCCACTCTGCAATGTCTTCTTTTTTCCAATTTGTAGTTGGTTTGCGATTGAAAATTTATGAATGGTAAGGAGCATTATCCGCAACGATTATAGATGGCTTTGTTAAGTTTGGCAAAAATTGATTTTTAACCATTTAACAAAGTTTTCGGAATTCATACAATCGTGATAATCACTGCTTTTATTTGTGGTAGAGAATATAAGGTCTGCTCCCTTCACAAAGCCATCTTCTGTTCCAGCATGTAGAACGATATAACGTTTGCCTTCGTCACCGAGATTCTTAAAGCATTTTGACTGGAATCTTGCCATATTCTTTTGTTGCTTCCTTTTGCAAATATCCATGTTTCGTCGAGATAAACGAACTGCTTGTCGATATCTTGTTTCATATAAGTGATGTAACTTCTCAAAAATTTTACCCTCATCGATGATATTTTTTCGCACAAGGCTTTTCTATTGTTTGTTTGCTTGAACGAAAATCCAATGTCCAACAAAACGTGATAGAAGCTTGTCCTTTTACACTCAACGATACCTCTTTCTTTAATTTTTCTTAAGAGCGTATCTAATGTAACATGTTCATGATTAATATACAAGTTGTAAATTGTAGTACGGATTTCACTTTTTTGTCGTTGATCCATGTCTTTTGTTTTTAGACTTTTTCGTTGAGGTTCATTTTCCTTGTTTTATTCTTGATATTGATGTCGTAAAGCATTAGAAATAGTTTTGGTGTCAATTTTCAAAGCATCGCTAACCCTTGCATGCACTACTGTTAATGGTGTTAAGGGCCCATTGTTCTGTTTTTCTTTATTAAAGTATTCCACCAAGTTATGGATCAATTCGTCTACGGTAATTGACCTACGAGGCATGTTGATGTGCTACAAATGAAAACATACATGTTATCTCTTTCTGTAAAAACGAATTAATCTTTACCTTAAATGAACACTAGAAAGTAATGTAGTTCTGAAAAGAACCGATCTTTTAAAATATTAACTCAAGAAGCAATGAAAAACGAATAAGAAATAAAAAAAACCGGCGCGCGTACGTAACCTTAATCAACAAATAAGCAAATAAAGAAAGGTTGGTATTAGTGCTAATATTTTTGCCTTAAATTACAGACGACGGTCATTTCGTGATTTAATGCATACATGACGTCATCGGGATAAGTTAAACGAATTAACCTAAGTTAGGTTTTTAGGAATTTGTGTGGTGGTTATGAAAATAAAACAGAATTTGATCGATCAAATTCAAAATTGATAACCTGTTATATATTTTTAATTCTGAACAACTTTTCTAAGTAAATTTTTTTGATATTTTTAAAAACAAATGAACTTTACTCTTGACAATTTTTGAAAATCCATCGTGAAAACACCCTGCACATTAATTAATTGAACTAATATTTTAAACTGTTTAGTTTAAGACTAAGAAAGGCTAATTTAAGCACGCCCGATACTTTTTTTATGGTCTAAAAAGTTTAAGCTCTCAATATTCGACTATTTCACACGTCAGATTCCCGGTCATTTGCTCACAACCTTTTCTAGTGTACACCCAAAAATGTCACTGTAAATTAATTGTGTATGAATACTTTTTTCTAATACCAACTGTAATTATATTTGTTAATAATTTTTTTTAATCACTAAATTTATGAAAATCGATCTACACCTATTACTTTCAGTTTTAATGGAAATTTTCACTTATAATCTCCATAGTGCTTAGATTATTTCCGGAAATCTTTTCGAGTCAGAAATGTTTTGAAAATTATCCTGAGTCGAAGACGAGGGATAATTTTCTCAAGCATGTGGGGGATTCCGTAAGAAAATATCCCAAGATTATCCGTTGCTATTGACAACGGGATATTTTCACTTTAGTCAGCCGATTGTTGATTTTTTACTCCATAAGCATGTAGCAGTTACTTCTAAATCTACGATATTATCACAGGTATTGCAAGTAATTGAGTGAGGGTAGAATAGAGGTAGTGAATTTTTTATTTTGCTTTCACAAGAAAATTACTACATTGGATTACATTCACATGTAATTGAAAATAAAGTTAAGTTATATTGATTAAAAAGATTCCATCAATCATTCTACGCAACTAAATTGCTGCTATAGTAACAAGTCTTTTTTCATATAGCTGTTAGAATCGGTTAGGTCTAGAGAAAGAAAAATGGCAATCCTTACTTGTTTTTATTAAAACACAGTTTAATCATTAATTCATTCATTAGAAATGTTAAGCAGAGCTCATTCAAATACGCACTTAGAAATGTTATTAAAAAAAAAATTTAAGTAAAAAAAATGAATAATAATGACCAGATCATTGACTGTACACATTTCCAAATGTGTGCCAATAACTATTTCACAAGTTTAAAAATAGATTTTATTTGAATGTGTCTAAAAAATAGCAGACCAATTTGATTGTTCTATTTTCGAACTAAATTTAATAAAGTTTAAAATTAAATGTTTGAAATCCTTTAACGTTTAGTCATTTAAATGTGTTGTGGCAAGATAGAACATCTCACAGTTTATGGACTGTTTTATTAGTTTATGAGTATTCAGTATTAAATTCTTAAGCTAAATTAATAAATATCAAACCACTATGTAAGAAGTTAGAACATCAAACAAACACCATGCAAAAAATGTCCTCTGTAATAAGCTTGAAGTAAAAAATAAGCTAATAAAGAATTCAAATGGACTTAGAAAGGATAAATGTTACAAATTAGTGCAGTGCTGTGATCACAATTAACTAACCCAAAGAAATTGTAATAATTAGGTAAGTTTTCTCAAGCAAATAAATACAGGGACTGGCAACGATGTGAAGGTGAAAGATTTGTCTCTGTTAAAAGACAACTGTAAACTTTCGATGAAGGAACACCTTTTTTAAATCTTTTATTACGGAGTACAGTTTGAAAAAAGTACCACATTAAATATAATTATAGTTTTATCATATAAACAATAAAAAGCACTTATTTTTGATTAGGGCTCTGCGGGTGTAATTAATTTCGGACAACATTAATACAACCAAATGTCTCTAATCTAACTCGGTGATGTTTTAGAGTCAAATAAAGAAATAACATGCGCTGCTGATTTTTACATGTAATTCTGTTTTGGCTAAAACATATCCGACGCAAGACAAGGTAGAAATGGTAAGATGTTTATGCTAGTAATATGTTTTAAGAGAATAAAATGCTGCGTCAAAGATACTATCGTTATAATTTTCCAGAACCAGAATAATCAAACAAATTGATTTGTGGGAGAATTTAATACACACGATAACAAAACATAGATACAAATATAATGTAAATTCAGAAAAATTAACACATTATAACAAATGTTCACATACAGCACCTGTGGTGCCTTCTATATTTAATGTCCTTTTAGTGTGTTATTCAATTAAAAAAGACATTGAATTTTATTTTTGACATTTATTGTCATGCGTATTTTTAGTAATAAAGTGGGTTTGTCTTTATTTTAGCAAAAAATATAATTGAGTTTGTTCAGTCACCTTAGTTTCATAACTTCGTTTCCATAGTAATTTCATAATGTCCTAGGGCATTATATCGCTTCTAACGTGTTTAAAAATAGGTGCATTACAGGAAAATATCACACTATAAGGACATTAATTATAATTTTCAGTTTTCCTAACCCATAGAAATCGGCGAAATAAAAACCTTTATTTTAAAATAAATCAGGTATGCCTTGGAATTATGTAAAAAAATAGATACAACAAATATCTTATCTCTTTAAATAAATAACTAATTCATATTACTTGGTCTACTTTTTTTTCTTCTTTTTTTTGATTGCTGTTTTTTTTTCTTTCGCCAACGACACTAAAAATAAGTTAGATGATTAGTGATTAAATCGGCTTATGAAGCATATTGTCACTTATGTATTTTGATAGTTTTCGGGGTTGGGATTAATAGCAGCCGATGGCTGACATCCCGTCCCATAATAAGGACACTATTATTATTATTATTATTATTATTATTATTTACTGTTAAACAATAACCCAATCTGTCGTAAAATTGCCGTCTAATGTTGGCTAACTGAAAATGCGATATTATCTCACACTTGTCTTTTAGATCTTCTATATTTTCAAATCTTCGTCCCGAGTGGTAGTGCCTTACTCGACGCAACATAGCGATTTCAATGGTAATTTCTTTATATTCAATTATTAGTAAGGTGACCAATCGTCCTCCTGTATGAGGGACAGTCCTTCTTTTATAAGTTCTGTCCTCATTTTTCACTTGGATATGACGATACGTTAAGGCTCGGTACAGTGCGGTATAAGACGCGATTATGAGACCTTGAGAGAGCGCGCCGCAACCAGCTGGCTTTGTTTACTTCTTACCGAAATCCGTAAATACAATTCACGTTTTATTCATTCATTATCTATTTAATAGTTTCCAAATATGTATAACCCCCTGTTGTCAACAGAAGTGTAAGATCATTTGTATTTAAATTTTAATTTTAGTGAACTTTATTCGCTTATGTTATTAAATTTTAATTTTATCTATTCATAATGTGCTTGCATCGTTCGTGTGGCTTTATATTTTATTTTTAATTTTAAATATCATTTAAGGGATGGAAAAATAAAACAGGAGCAAATGCATTTAAAAAAATGTTTCTTTTATTTACAATATTTTTTCAATGTGTGTTTCCTTTTCATTGTAAAAAAGTTGATCACATTATTAGGTCCCCTAATTATTTTAGGGCAAAAGTGTAAATACGTTTTTTGTAGAGAAAACGATACTGTATCTGTACACACTATTATAGTAATTAACGTATCAAGGGTGTTACGGGTATAATAATGCCCGATATCAACAGTGTACTTCCCGAGGGCTTCTGGTCCGAGGGATGTACCTTAACCGAGGGCTGTAGTGTCTTCTATGTTTAATGTCCTTTTAGTGTGTTATTCAATTAAAAAAAGATATTGAATTTTATTTTTGACATTTATTGTCATACGTATTTTTAGTAATAAACAGTGGGTTTGACTTTTATTTTAACAAAAAATATAATCGAGTTTGTTCAGTCACCTTGGTTTCGTAACTTTGTTTCCATAGTAATTCCATAAACTCAGGGCATTATATCGCTTCTAACGTGTTTAAATATAGGTGCATTCTAGGAAAATAACACACTCTAAGGACATTAATTATAATTTACCGACGACCACATGTGAAAATGACATATAGCACACAGATTACCTACTGCGAAAGTCACAAATATCACTCTAGAATTGAAAAGTAAAATGTCACTCTAGTGTGATATGTATGTCAACTAAATATGTTGACCTTGATCTCAGAGTATTTCACTTTTTACCTGGCACTATCTAACCATTGTGCTGCATAATGTCATGAAACACAAAGAAAATCACACTTTAAACTTAAAAACACTTAAAAAAGATTTATAAGTGTTTAATCAAAATTAAAATGAAATATTCCAATTCCATTAATTTTAATGTTTATAAATGTCAATGTATTTTTGACATTTCTAATAATAGTTGTCTGCTTTTTTTGAATACTTACATTTTTAAAGTGTGCAGTACTTCGAAAACCTTCACTCCACCTTCTCCAGAAACTGATATTGAGGCTGATACTGTACAAGCTGCACAAATAACGGAGACAACAAACATCTCTAAATCTTTATTGCAAACTCCATTAAAATTTATGAATTGCAATAATAATAATATTACTTTCAATTTCTACCATTCTAAGTAGTTCTTATTTTAAGTTTTCGTTATTCAATCGTTATTTTTCTTTGTATTCAATCAACAATAAAATTCTCAAATTAAAGTTATCAAAAAATATATTTACCTTTACTTTTGGAGATTGTGCATTATTTGTGGTCGTCGGAAAATAGTGTACATTACTAGTATGGTAAGTGCCGTTTCACACACGTGGGATTTTCGCACTCGGCTAACGCCTCGTGTCAAATGGGTCACTTTATTTTAAAATAATCAGGTATGCCTTGGAAGTATGTAAAAAAAAACAGCGTGAATATTTCATTATCTATTATTCCTGTTTGACGTTAATTAAATGTATACTTACGTAATACATTGATTATCATAAAACCGTTCGGCTTAAAATGCATTCCACCTGAAGAGAAGATAGAACTGCTAAAATTGTTTTATGCTGGAAATAGCGCCCGCCAAGTGAGTGCTTTATTTATCGTAAAATATCAAAATCGGCCAATTACAAGTAGTACAAAGGTCAACAGATTCGTACGAAAATTTCAGAGAACAGGCACAGTATTAAATAACTGCAAGTGCAGTAATGAAGTTCAAAATGTACGCCAACGCCAGGAAAATGACAATACGTTCAATGTTTTGGCTACAGTAGCTAAAAGCTTGCATTCAAGCCGAGTGCGAAAAAATATCACATTTTCAGTTAGCCAACGTTAGACGGCAATTTTACGACAGAATGGGTTATTGTTTAGCACTAAATGGTACTTTATTTGAACATTTGTTATAATTAAAAATTATTATTAATTCTATTAAATACATAAATCTCATTATGTTTAGAATTTACATCAGTTCTACATACATAAAGACAACATTTACATCGATTGGGACTTGAACCTTGATGGCGCAGTTGGTTAGCGCGGTACTCTAGCAAAGTACAGGCCGTAGGTTCAAATCCTACTCGAGGTAAACTTTTGATTTATGTATTTAATAAAATTAATAATAATTTTTAATTACATATTTACCTTTGAACTTATTCGTTCATAATAAAAACTTATAATAATTTGTTAATTTTTCTGAATTTATATTATGTTCGTATGTATGTTTTGTTATCGTGTTACACATATTAAATTCTCTTTGCTGATGTGTTTAATCACTTACACATAGGTTTTGAACACGTTTCGAGCTCGTCTCTTGTTGGTGAATGAGATAATATCACGCCTAGGAAACAAACCAATTTAGAATTCATTTTTCAAAGAAGAAAAGTTAAATAAATGTGCAGTACTCCAGGTTTTTAAACTTGACCATTCCTTGCTTTAGAAACCTGGGGAAGTAGTTAGTATTTCATGCTCTAGAAGTTATTAAAACTCCTGCTTAGTTTTAATATCAGAACTTTCCTGAGTACTAATTAAACTCGTGTCCAAAGATCCCTTCACGTTTCTAAAGTTGACCTTTTTTTCTTCAGAAGTTATAAAACCCTTCCTTAAGGTTAATTACACATAAAACTATCTTGAGTATATAATCCTAGCAAAAAGAACAAAAACTCCTGTTTTCCAATTAAAAAGGAATTCGAAAAATCACTAACCTCCTTTAACGTTGCACTATCGATTAAAGCTAATGCAGCAATCATACCCAAATTTGGCGGGGCTGAATTTAGTAACCCCGCCCACGCGTTCTTTTATTTTTTTGAAAAGCAACATTGTACCTACGAAAATCGTAAATGCATTAACGCTGCGCTAACGATTAAACCTAGTACACCAGCAATATTCAAATAGCATTGTATACACTAACAAGTGCACCCCACCAACTGTTTCATTAATCTCTCGAAACGCAATATTGCACTAACGAAAATCTTAAGTGCACAAACGATTCACTCTTGTACATTGTGAATACTTGAGCGGCATTTTCTCACTATTTCTGCGTTATCGAACATTAAGCATGTACCATTGCTTTCAAAAGTCTCGCGTACACACATTTTTTTTGTTGTATGAAATCAGGGTTGTAATTAACCAAATCTGACATTTAAACTTCTGAAAAGTCAAAATTTGTATCCTGAGGGATATCATAATTTTTGTTAATTCTGTCAATATCATCTTTAACCTAAACTCAAAATTACCCATCGACACAGCTAAAATTCTGAAAAATCGTTGTTACTTGATTTTGAAAGAGTACACGAAACTTTTGGAAGGAAGTGTACTAACGGGGAAAATTAATTTTATTAATGAATTTGAAACGGACAGACATAACGAAATGCACCTCCTTCAAAAGACCAATTCAAGGATATGCAATTGCCATTTAACAGACAGACAAGATTCCACCTGTGCATTATAACCTAACATCAAGAGTACTATTACAAAAACTATTGAATAATTTACGTTACTAAACAGAAGTAAAATGCATAACAGTACTTTTTGAGTGATTATGAGCAAATATTCTCGTTGGATCATATTCATTTTGTTTATGCTAAAAACTGCTTAACTTTAACCAAATTTAATGTGAAAATTTTAGCACTAACACTGTTTTCGTGAGCGTATAAAGAAATGTATCATACCTAACTTCCTCCCAGAGTATACAGCTTCGCCCAGTATTTCATTCAAGGTTGATACGTCGCCAAACCCTAAATTAACACCTTGTCCTGCTAGTGGGTGCACACGATGAGCTGCATCTCTGAAAAAAAATTAAATATTACAAAATATCCGTAATCAAATATAACAATAGAATATTAACAGAATATAATTGCAGTCCGTCCAACCGTATGTTTTCCCGTAGCTGGTTTTTAAACCGAACAGTTTCCCGTAGAATCATAGTTTACTTTAAAATATTCCTTAAGACACTAGTAACTACCGCTACTAATATGGTTGCCTGCAGGTCATATGACAAACTCAAAATTTAAAAAACGCGTAGATGCACATTATTCGCGAACGGTTTCACGTAGAAATACGCGTTTTCGACAATCACATGGACTATGACCAGAGATATCATAATCGTTATTTATGCAAAGATTTCGATGGAAAGCTGTCCAAAAGCATGACTTCAATTCCCAATAAATGAATATTGTGAAGTTTTCATGACCGCATGAACTCCGTGGAGTTAGAAAAAGTTCCTTTTCACGATCGATGCAAGTTGGGCGACGACTCGTTAACAATCTTTGGCTAGCGTGCCTCAAACTGTCACTCCAACCCCCATCAATCGAACCTTCCTTACGGGTGAAAAAGTCAAAATTTCCAAGAAAATAAAGGGACAGCAATTTTTCCCTAGGTATTCATGGTACTCAAATGAAAAGCGTCGACGAAAGAAGTATTTTTGCACCAACTCTCATCCCTTCCGACCCTCTATAAGTAAGACTGTTTATAATTCCGAAACGATAGATAGGATGTCGTGTCACTCGCGGAGTAAGTAAGGATTAAAGTTTTGTAGACGATTTTGTTCTTCTCACAAAATTTGGTCGGGGGATTCTTAAACATGCCTTCATGATGCTCTAATAAAAGATCTTGACACAAGGTGCAATGTTAAACAAACTGTCTTAGTATCAAATTACTATTTTTTTTACAAAATTCGTTTTAATTTACTTTTGATGTGACAAATAAAATTGACACATTATCCAAATATAGGCGTTGCGTTTCATGCTTAAGAGGTGTAGCACTTTAAATTAATTAAGACTTCTTTTGCAAAGACGGTGTAAATATAAAAAAAAATCATGGATGATCATAGGCCTGAATGCTCCATCTAAAATGCCTTTCTAATGATGTGCCACACATGGTATATTCCCTATTTTAAATTAAGGGGTTGGGGAAGTAGAAGGAAGGGGGTTGACAAATGACAGATATCTGTAAAAATGTGCCCCCCTTGGAACAAAAATCGACGTGTTTCAGTATTTCCTTAAAGTCTAATGAATATTACCAAATATCGGGGTGGACCATTTTCTGTGGCCCACTCTGTATATAATTAAACTTTTTCGGAGTTGGGTAGTAGTTTATTGTGCATGCTGCGCCGTAACCTACTGAGCAGGTGTATTTCCACACTAGCTTGGCTTATTGGATTTTCTGCTGGTGCGATGTATGTGGCTTCTTTGAGTTTCCGGCGAGTTGTATTCTCGTCCTTTGTCAAGATCTGTATGTTATCCCATTACATGCGGTGGTCATCGTTCCAGACATGTTCGGTGATTCTTGATCTTTCTGTTGTTCGTATGTTTCTAAGGTCTACTGCTTTCTCCTATGTATGCTCTGCCGCATTCGCATGGTAAGTTTTATACACGATTCTTGGAATTCTGGTCTTCATTGTGTGGTTTGGTTTTGCTTAGTATTCCCCTGATCGCTCTGGTCGATTTAAAAGCAGTACATATCTTGTATTTGCTGCCTATCCTTCGTATTTTGTCTGAGATACCTTGTATATATGGTATTATCGCTGTATATTTAGGTTCTTCTTTTTCGGTTTCTCTTTCCCTGTTTAGGCTAGCTGTTAGATCGGGGTAGCCATTTTCTTTAAGTGTTTTAGCTATATTTTCTTTTTTTCAGGTCCTCTTGTTTTGAGCATATTGTTTTCGCTCTACCGTACAAGCATCTTGCCGCGCCTAACTTCACGCTTTTGTGGTGATTGGAGTTGCAGTGTAGGTACCTCTCCCTGTGGGTAGGTTTCCTGAATACACTTGTCGTAAAAGTGTTGTCATTCCTGTGTACAAGTACATCCAGGAATGTCACTTTTTGTTCCGACTCTTGAATGTACTTGTACACAGGAATGACAACACTTTCACTACAAGTGTATACCGGAAACCTACCCACACGGGGATGTGGAGTTAGGCATGGCAAGATGCTTGTACGATAGAGCGAAATATCATATATATATATATATATATATATATATATATATATATATATATACAAGGTACCTCAGACAAAATACGAAAGATAAGCGGCAAATACAAGGTACGCACTGATTTCAAATCGACCAGGGGAACGCTCAGGGGAATACGAACCAAAACCAAACCATACAATGAAGACCAGAATTCCACGAATTCTGCATACAACCTACCATGCGAATGCAACAGGAGAGAGCAGTAGACCACTCAAAGTGAGAAACTCAGTAACATAAGAACATCCGCAAGGGCGAAACAGAAAGATCAAGAATCGCCGAACATGTCTGGAACGATGACCACCGCATCCAATGGGATAACATACAAATAGTGGCAAAGGCTGAGAATACAACTCTCCGGAAACTGAAAGAAGCCACATACATCGCACTAGCAGAAAATTCAATAAGCCAAGCTAGTGTGGAAACGAAACCCATATGGATTCTAATAATGCGCCAAGAGTTTAAGCGCAATGCACTACTGCGCAACTTTTGAACGGGTCGTCGGATTTTGTTCAAGCTCGATGGGTTATAGTAAAGACAGTTTGGGATTTTTTACATAAAAAACAATATGACCGACTTCCGGTTTCACCGGAAATGACAAAAGCTGAAAATTTAAATGGAACCTGTATATTTTTACATGTTTGAATTCTACGGCTTCAAATACATACAGCTTATCTGCCAAATGTCAACTCAAACGCCGTTTTACTTTGACAGAGTCGGCTTCAGGAGCATGTTGTGTTAATAAAAATTAGAAAACTAAAAATTACTGCTTTATTTAGAATATAAGAAAATTACTACGCTTATAGTTTTACTATACGCATAGTATATGTATATATATATATATATATATATATATATATATATATATATATATATATATATTATACAGTCTGATTGATTTTACGTGTCCAAACATATAGATATTTTATCATAAAAGATAGCAAAAAAGTTTAAGAAGCAAAAATACTCTACATTCAACTATTAATAATGCTACATATTCAGAAAAACAAATTACATAAAAACAAAAGAGCGTCGCAAGACAAATGATTTTTTTAAATGGAACGGGCACTTTTTTTTAATATTCTGAAAGAGCTTTAAATTCTCTTTGCAATGCTACCAAATAAGTTATTATTATTTTGCCAATTATAGTCACAATATTTTTTTAAAGTCTGTTTTCTGTATTCCTATAAATACGAACACAAACAACACAATTGGAACAGTAGTCTTGGGAAACAAATGAAAAATAATTGTCAATATTAGAGCATTGATTTGTGACAGTTAAATTATTGTACAGTGCTCGTAATATTACCTGTCACAATGCAAGCAAATAATAATTACACAAATGATGAAAAAATGGATATGTTAAGAGTTTTTATTCGGTGCAATGATAATACGCTGGAGGCAAGTGCAATGTATTTAAATTTGTATCCCGAGCGACGACAACCACATCCTCGAATTTTTACTAGACTGGAAGCAAATTTACGCAGAACTGGCGGTTTTAGTGCAAAACCAGTGCAGCAAAGACATCGGCGAGGTGTTATGGAAAATGATGAAATTGTTGTTTTGGCGTACTTTCGAGCGCATCCTCGGAATTCCATACGCGAAGCAGTGGTTGATTTAGGATTTACCTACTACAAGATATTTTCAATACTTAAAAGGAACAAAATGAAGCCTTACAAAATTAAATTAGTACAAGGACTAAATAACGGAGACCAGCAACGGCGAATTACATTTTGTGAATGGCTGATTAATCACAGTCATTTAATTACTGTCATAGTTTGGAGCGATGAGTCGTGCTTTACAAGAAATGGTACATCCAATAGGAAAAACGACCACTACTGGGATGACATAAATCCTAGACAATTACGACCATGCAGACATCAAAATAAATTTCGTGTTAACGTATGGCTCGGCGTTGTGAATGATTTTGTAATGGGTCCTTATTTTTATGAAGGAACTCTTACAGGTGATAGGTACAGGAACTTTCTTATAAATAAATTTCATGACTTGCTGGATGACGTACCAATAGCTTTTCGGCGTGATATGTGGTTTCAGAAGATGGGGCACCTCCACATAATTCAAGAGTTGTTAAAGACGTTTTACGTCAAATGTTTAGAAATAATTGGATAGCGAATGGTGGTCCAGTACCTTGACCGGCCAGGTCACCCGATCTTTCGATTTTGGATTTTTTCGTTTGGGGATACGTTAAACAAAAAGTTTATGTCACAGCTCCCGAAAACCTTGAGAATCTCAGAAATCCAATTACTGAAGTCTGCCATCAAATAACTCCTTACATATTACAAAAGGCACGCAGAAATTTACTAAGAAGAGCCCGACTATGTGTTCAAAATAATGGGGGACACTTCGAACATGTCATCTAATTCAAGTTTTTGTCTTTTTTCACGTGATTCTAAGTTATAATGTAGTGATGTAGTTTGTATCTGTTACACATTTTTGTTTGTTTCAAGACTACTGTTCCAATTTTGTTGTTTTTGTTCGTATTTATAGGAATACAGAAAACAAACTTTAAAAAAATATTGGACTATAATTGCCAAAATAATAATAACTTATTTGGTACCATTGTAAAGAGAATTTAAACCTCTTTCAGATTATTAAAAAAAGTGCCCCTTCCATTTAAAAAAAATCATTTGTCTTGCGATGCTCTTTTGTTTTTGTGTAATTTGTTTTTCTGAATATGTAGCATTATTAATAATTAAATGTAGAGTATTTTTGCTTCTTAAACTTTTTTCTTTCTTTTATGATAAAATATCTATATGCTTGGACACGTAAAATCAATCAGACTGTATATATATATATATATATATATATATATATATATATATATATATATATATATATATATATATATATATATATATATATACCGGGTGTAAATCAAATAGGGGCCACCCCTGTAACTTTTGAACGCGTCGTCAGATTTGGTTCAAGTTTGATGGGTTATATTAGAAACAGTTTGGGATGTTTTACATAAAAGACAATATGACCGACTTCCGGTTTCACCGGAAATGATACAAAAGCTGAAAATTTAAATGGATCAACCTGTATATTTTTACATGTTTGAATTCTACAGCTTCCAATACATACAGCTTATCTGCCAAATGTCAACTCAAACGACGTTTTACTTTGACAGAGTCTGTTTCAGGAGCATGCTGTGATATTAGAAAATTACTGCTTTATTTAGGAACAAAGAAAATCACTATGCGTATAGTTTTACTACTACTTGAAAGAGCTACTTAATATACAGGGTGGCCCATTCATGTTTCTATTGGGAACAGTGAGTTTAAGTTAAAAAACCGTAATTTTTAAATCTGATCGTTAACAAACTTCACAAAAATTAATTATTAGGAAAAATAATATTGTGTCAATTATCTATAATGTAGATGACGTCATAATGATCTAAAATTAAAAAAAAAATTTTTTAATAAAATTAAAATGGCCCCTGAATTGACATTTGGCAGATGAACCAAATATGTAAAAATATACAGGCTGTTCCATTTAAATTTTCAGCTTTTGCGTCATTTCCGGTGAAACTTAACCCGCCAAAATTTGAACATAATCTAACGACCCGTTCAAAAGTTACAGGGGTGGCCCTTATCTGATTTACTCCTATCTAGTCCAGAATATAGTGGAAAAACCACACGTGGCGATCTTCCTTGGACTACTTTGAGTAAAAAATCCTAGTACGAAAATGCTCAAAACCACTTCATGGAGCCACACAAGGTCATCAAAGTTGGAAATCTTAGGTCACAAATATGCATATTTTATGTCAATTCTGTTTCTTTTGGCAATTACGTTTAACATTTTAAGACTTTTGCAAAGTCCAATTTCATTTAATTCTCATTGCACTCCAGTGATCAACTTTTTAAACATTTATAATAGTGCATTTTTTGTAAATTAGGACGTTTGTCAACACTGCCAGTTTCAATAGTTTTGACAATTATGATATGTCACGCACATTGTCAGATTTTCAGTATCATCAGTACCGTACTTGTTTTCTCACTGTGATTATCGTTTGTGTATTCTTGTTTTTCGTTTCTTTGTTAGACAAGCGTTTCGTTAAAGTGAACAATAAAATTCAGTAATAACAAGTTTGTAACACGCTGATCTCCTCACCCTACAAGTTCAATTTCATACAACAATGCCTCGGTGTGTAAATAATAATAATATGAATTTCTCTTATGTACAACTCTGTATTTTAATAATTAATATCGTCAATTTGACATATCGATTTGTTTGCGTTTTACTTAGTTAGATATGACTGCATGATACCTGTGTGATTCTGTGTTGCCAGATGTCACATTCTTTGTGTTGCTCCTGATAGAGTCTGAAGCCATGTACGGCATTTTTGTATTAGGATTTTTTACTCAAAATAGTCCAAGGAAGATCGCCACGTGTAGTTTTTCCACTATTTTCTGGACACCGTGTATATATAAGTTCTAAAAAATATATATTAGATTGGTCAGTAGCTCAGCGGTAAAAGTGTCAGACTTGTAAGTGAAAGGTTCCAAGTTCCAATCTGTCAGTAGCTTGGAAAAAATCATATCACATGAATTCGACTCAAGTGCAAAAACAGCCCTTCTCCGGGCTAAGCCTGATGGCGGAAGCAGAGTCCGCTTTCGAAACGTCGCGCTATAAAAGCAAAAACTTTGGAAATAGGCCGATCAACGCAACTAATTGTTAATAAAGGTAAAGGAAATGTTTTAGTTATAACAAACGCTGCGCAAGAGTTTGTATTTGTTTTCCCGGGCTTGTGATCGCAGAAGTATTTTTAGCAGAGCTGGAGCTGAATTAGCAAGCGCTCTTTTAAAAGATTTAAATACTGTTACTTCTGAAAACCAGGCGGCAGTAGTTGGCAAGTCCAAGTTCACCGTGAACATACATAATGGTTGTTTAATGGAAAAAAGACGAAACGATAGAAAAAGAAGTCGTAATTGTGTTCAAAAAGAACACATCTCTTTAGATGAGGAACCAGGTTCAAAGTATTTTGGGCATGTAACTCCAGTAAGTGGCGCTGGTAAGAAATAATAACTTCAATACTACAACTTGTGGAAGAAAGATATATAAATTTGACAGCCATAAAAGCTGTTGGTTGTGATGGTATGGCAAATAATGCAGGAATATTAAACGGAGTAATTACACTAGATATTTTAAAAGTACATACAACATCCACTGCAAGCAATTGTTCCTTACTCTATTTGAAAGGGGTTTCCCTTAACAATGTTTGGACTTATCTTGACGGTCGAACTAACGGACCGTACACTTTTAATGGACCAATTGGAAAACAACTAATTAACTCCCAGAACTTGGAAGTTAGTAGTTTTAAAAAATAAAATGTTAGTTGCCAGATATTGACGCAAAATAGTTAACTATAGAACAAAAAACTCTGACATATCAGAAACTGTAGCTTGACATACCCAAGAGTTGGCCAGACAAAACATCTCGCACGGACGGAAACATAGAGCATGCGTTTGTACGTCGCATCAAATAATCCAAGCCCGCAATTTAAAAAAAAATTGCTGATTTTATAATGAAGGATACGATCTTCCGGTCGGCTATCAATTGTCAGCCTTAAATCAACCATGCTTCTAGACATTTTTTAAAATGATTCAGTGTGGGAAGTCCTTGAATGATAATCTGAAGAATATTGTACAGTTAACACTGCAAAGAAACCCATTTATGGCTCTTTTGCTATGTGACAAACGTGAACACATAAGAATACTTGCATATAAGAGGATCAAGAAAGCTCGTGAAATAAAGAGAGCCTTCGAACCACCTAAAGTCAATTATGATGATGAAGACTATATAGATTTGATTAATTGGCAATACATAATTATTACAGAACCACCTCTTGTTTATTTAAATGTCCTTATACACAATAAACAAAGAATCAAGTTTAGTTCCCCAGCTTTATTGAAATCCATTATAAATATTTGTGAAAATACAATCATTTCGATAAAATTTGACCAAGTTTAAGCCCAGATACCTAAAGGTTCTTTTACCTTCCTTAATAATAAGTTTTTTGTTGAAAATATGATTTTTCCTAAAACTTTAGGCCTTGTGCTTGAGGCCAAATTTTTTTCCAACAAATCAAAATTTTTGTGGAGAAATTGGATCTATATAGGTAACTTTTCTCATCTTGGAATTTTTAGTTTCCAAAAAAAGTTTAACGGGACACCCCATTATACAGTGAAATATGTTGCTAAGGTTACACTTTAACCAAATGGTAGATAAAGTGTTACTTTTTTTTTAAAACCGTTGTTAAAATACAAACCTAAAAGAAATTAACATCTTGTGAAAAGTAACATCTTCATTCTATGTTAAAATGTCCCTTTATGGCCTTGTGTAATAAATAACCATTATACCTCTTTTAATATTAAAGTGAAAACTTAAATGTATATGTGAAATACATTTAAAAATGCTTTTGACAATGTTTACGATATGTATTGACATTATGATTGCTATTATGATTACTGTTATTATTGTTTTTAAAATCTTAATGAATAATTACTTGAAATTTAATATATGACACACTCAGAAGCACAATCTTTTCATCTAAATAGGTACTCGGCAACTAAAATTATGAATACCTACTTACACAGTGAGATTTTGAATAGTAACACTATTACAGCACAGGGCAAATATGAAATAAATATAGCGTAGATTCATTATTTGATCGTTACACACAGTGAAAAAAAGTTGAACATTTCTAACCACGCAATTGCTTTATTGGTATTAGTTACTAAATGGCACTATGTTATCTATGTTAAAAAAGTACTACTTGTGACATCTATCAATGACAATAAAATACATAACATTAAATTAAAAATTTAAAAAAACCTCCCACACAAAACATTCTACTTCAAAATCTCCAAAAAGTAAACAAATTTTATACAATCAGAGTCTCGATCAAGTCACCTTTCAAATAAACAAAAGAATTAAAACCTCTAATAAAAAGTAAAAAAAATCCCTTCATCAACTAGAAAAGAGCTGATGATCCTCAAACGGCTGAGCATATTTTCTTGAATCATAGCTAAGAACACTCTCGATCAACCCACCTTTCAAATAAAATAAAACTAAATCAAAATCGCTACTCTATTTTGGAGCTATGATGCCACAGACAGATACACATGTTAAACCTTCTAACACCCCTCTTTTTTCGTCGGAGGTTAAAAGGGAATGATTGCACCGTTAAATGAAAATAACTTGGCAACGCTACTGAAATACTATTGTAAAACTTATTCAGAATTGAATTCAAAAATGTAAAAACATAGAATTATATTTATTTGTGCACAAATAAGCTCTCTGTACTACCGTAAACATTTGAAATAGAAATCATAGGAAGTGTTGAACAGTGGAATGGTGCAGATGTATTTTAAGGAGCTCCTAGCAAAAGAAATATTTAATTAGTTTTTTAAATAGTCATTTAATGTATTTCACAAATACATTGTTATTACACAGGGTGGCCCACTCTCAACACAGGATTCGATAACAAGAGAACTACTACTGTCCTGAAAGAAGTAGCAGTACAAAATATGGTTTTTTCGTTTATTTAAATGGAACACCCTATATATTATTTCATTTTTGTATTCTTCAATCCAAACCAATGAATTGTTATTAAGGCAACAATCGAAAAAGTTGATACTCGATAACAAGAGAACTACTCCAAATATCGATTTCGAATAAAAGCCATTTTGTGTAGGAGCTCCGGGACTTTAGTTTTAAAGTAGTGACAATTGTACAAGGTGTCCCCAAAAAAAGTGGCAATACAAAATATTGGTTTTTTACAGTTTATTTAACAACCTATATATTATGTCATTTTTGTATTCTTCAATCAAAACCAATGAATTGTTATTAAGGCAATTTAATTGAAAAAGTTGATACCTTTACGTTACTAATAAGAAAGTTTGACATTTTTATTTAAATGTACAGAGTTTGCAAAATGAAGTTGAAAATCAACATACCCTTGAAACCATGTTAAAGCCCTGAAAGTCACTTAAATTAAACGAAAACCTATGTTTTCTTTTATGCAGTTGAGTGTATTTTTTATTTAGATTTTAATGATATTGAGGTTCCCAATACCTATCTCTTGAATTTTTGCAGATTATGCGATATTTAGGTTTCAAACTTTAGTGGACTCGTCCTATGCATTGGAAAAATTTTAATCTAGTGTGCTTAGAAACAACTGAATCTGAATAGTAATCAGGGGCCTTGATATTGTATGTCAAATTCTCTAAACATTTTTTTGAAAGTAAACAGTTCCGTTTCAAAATGAGCCCTAGTTATTCACCACAACAGCAAGTTGATATGATTTTAATATTGGGAGAATGTAACCAGAATTGTTTTATGGCTGAAAGATAGTATCCGCCAAGTTTCCTGACAGACAATGTCCTGACCGTCGAGTTATGGAGAGGGTACTAGAAAGATTCAATAACACCGGAATGTGTTTAGAGGAATTAGCAGAAGAATGATAAATGATGTAGTCAAATCCTTTCAAAAGCGACTGATGGCTTGCATTGATCAAAGGGGCGTACTTTTTGAACAATTTTTAAAATAATTTCTGGTTAATTATTTTGCTTACTAGGTTAATATATTTATGTAATAATAAATATTACTATTCAGATTCAGTTGTTTTCTGAGCCCACTAAATTTAAATTTTTCCCACTGGATGGGACAAGCTCATTCAACTTTGAAACTTAATATGGCATTTTTTGCAAAAATTGAAGAGATAGGTATAAAGAACCCTAATATCACTGAAATCTAAACAAAAAACTCTACTCAACTACGTAAAAGAAAACATAGGTTTTCATTTAAGTTAAATGACTTTCAGGGCTTTAATGTGGTTTCAAGGATACCTCGATTTTTAGCTCCATTTTGCACACCCTGTAAGTACATTTAAATAAAAATCTCTAACTTTCTTATTAGTAACTTTGAACTATAGTTAAAGCTTTAGAGAAGGTTTAGCTCTTAAATAATAAGTCAATTATCTCAAGAACTGTTTTTGAATTTTTTTTTGTTCAATCGCGTTTTTTTTCCAAAGGTATCAACTTTTTCGATTAAGTTGCCTTAATAACAATTCATTAGTTTTGATTGAAAAATACAAAAATGACATAATATATTGGGTTTCCATTTAAATAAACTGGAAAAAAACAATATTTTGTATTGCCATTTTTTTTGGTAGCACCCTGTACAATTGTCACTATTTTAAAACTGTAGCCCCGGAGCTCCTACACAAAATGGCTTTTATTCGAAATCGATATTTGGGGTAGTATATTATTATTGTCTTTATAAAACGAGTATACGTGGTATTTTCTGTGTAACGTGATAAAAAAATTAGAGAATATCAGTATTCGATTATTTGCAGTGCATGTGATTTGCCTTATCATATCGACTGCGTTAACACAACTGTTGAAAATTTTCACGAATTAATGAATTCTAATGATACTAACTCCTGGACATGGAACTCTTGCTTATCAGGCTCTTCAGTGATTAAACCTATATCAGTAGCTCCACATGGTAAAACCACTTTAAAGCATTACGAGTTCTGTAATTCTTGAAAAAATGTATGAACTAGTGTTTCTGTAAAAGATAATCAAGACGCAATAGGTAAAAAATCTCTTGATGTATGCCATGAAAAAATTAATAGTAACACTAACTTATTAAAATTAAAGAGAATAAAAAGAATGCTTAGATAAGATTAAAGCCATAGAAACCCAAAATAAAAACTTGTGAAAAAAAAAGTGGATTGAAAGTGAAACTAAATGACTTGAAACAATATACACGTAAGAATTGTTTAGATATAAAAGACATTCCCGAATTAAAAGATGAAAATGTATGTGATGTAGTTGCGAGAATGGTGAGATTTTCCCTGGATACAACTATGATTGATGCTTGCCACCGTCTTAAGAAAAATCCTAATTGTCCTAATGAACCAAGTCATTATTTTAAATTTTGTAAGAAGATGGATAAAAGATTAATTTTTAACATTAAACGTAACATTTGTGTTGGTGACTTGGGTGTAAAGTTCTCGCGAATACCTAACACTAATCCTAGCAACAGTACCTACATTAACGAAGCATTACCTAGTACCAATCGTATTTTATTCATGCAGGCAAAATTGTATCCTAAACCTAAACAACGCAATATTAAGTACGCATGGATATGATACGGAGGTTTTGCGATGAAAAAAACTGATAACAGTAAGGTATTTATTATCAAGTCTCCCTGTGACTTCAAGAATGTATTATAAATATAAAGTATTTCTGCACAACTTATATACCTATAAGAATTCTATTCATAAGTAATCTATGGTTATCTTTGGTCCGTTTGATAAATCCATTTTCAATTCTAAGGTATTATTTTAATGTTAAAATTATTACAAATTGTTTATTTTCATGAATGTTAAATTTTTGGTTTTTTATATTATATTTATTGACAAAATAAATTAGCATTACGTTTCATACTATGTTTATACCATCTCTTTTATGTGGAATACTACATTTAAGTTGCCACAAACTGTAATTTAAAGTTACTTCTCTGACTTTAGGGAACATGTTTTGTCTGCAAGTTATGTCGTGTTTGGAGTAAGTGAAACATGGCTCTCTTGAGCTGTTTTAGACCTTGTGTTGCAAATTCTGGGATATACTTTGTAAGAAACGACATACATTGGTATGTATATTAAAAATTACATTAATTTTTCTGTTGTACATGTTGAACCAACATCTGACGTTAATGGACAAAATTTAAATTAATAACACCACTGTAATAGTTAGTACCATATACAGGAGACAGTAATTTTACTGTGCGGAATTTCTAACAGCTTTTGAAGATTCTTTCTATTCTTTATTATCTAGTACGGATGAATTCGTGCGTTTGGGTGATTTTAACATTGATTTTTTAAAAGCTGATGATCCAAATGTTTTCAATTTAACTCACTCCTGGACGCGTTTGGTTTTAAACAAATAACATGGGAACTCACAAGATTAACACAAAATACTTTCACTCTAATTAACTTAATAATCGTTATGCAAGATAAATATTTTGAATCTGTTAATTGTGATGTAATTGATATGCACCATATCTCAGATCATTCCCTTATATTTTACGACTATCCTATAGGTGATATTGTAAAAAAGCGTTCAGAGTTTTATACCTATTGTAGTTTTAATTATTTTGTTTACCCAGATTTTCTAATTGATCTTGAATTCATTAACTGGCAGACAATAAACGACATTAAGGATGTTATTGGAGGTTAGGATTTTGAATGACATGCTTCTTAGTATATTTGATAAACACATCTCTGTAAGAACTGAACTATAAAAATTTGAAAACCATTTACCCATTGGCTAGATGGTAATTTAAAACTATGATGACCCTTCGAGATAAAGTGCATAGAGAATTTAAATTTAAATGTACTAAAAAAAAGGAAATGAGGAATATTATAAATCTTTACGTAATTACACTATATTTACGATAAATCAGGAGAAAAAGAACTCACAAAATTAAATATTTATAATAAGCTTAATCGTCCTAGCGCACTTATAAGACTTAAATCAAATAAATTTTAACTTTTTTAGTACAACTAATTTTAACAGAAATACTGATCTTGTAAAATTTTACATGCTGTTACCTGTTATTACTTATATTATTAATATTATATATTCTCTCTCTAATAATGTATGTCCTGATTTATGGAAGTGTGCTCTAGTAATTCCAATATCTAAAAATAATGATCCAGAAACTTTTAAAGATTTATGTTCTATTAGTGTTTTATAAAAAGTATTCTAAGAAGCTATGGATCAACGAATTTACACTCAGCTTTTTGAACACAATATCCTTCCTAGTGTTCTGTCCGGATTCAGACCTTGTTACAGTTGTGTGACTGCACTTCTAAATGTTACTGACAAAATTTTTACCGCAACTGATAATAACATATTAATTGCACTAATAATGTTAGATTATTCAAAAGCATTTGACACAATGTTATGAAATTCTCTTAGCTATTTTATATTTTTATTATGTTTCAATTGCTCTTTTACATAATTATCTTTCGAATCACAAACAAAGAGTTATATGAAATAATCAAACATCATCATTATTGTACCCATAACGCCCTTGATAGCTTAATTACTATAAAATTTGTCTCCACCAACTCCTAAATCAGCAGAAATAATACAAATTTTATTTTTTTTTTAGGTTTAACCCTTTTGACTCAACTTTTGGCTATTTTTAATTTTTTGTTCAAAAAAGTTGCATGGGTCAAATATATCCCTGCAGTAAAAGAGTGTGGGATAAATTCATCCCAGCCATAATAAAACAAGGTATGCTTGGAAAATAACGTTTATTTTCATTTCATACACACATACTGCACGGATAAATATATCCCGTGTTATAATACTGCTGGGTTATATACGTCTCAATCATAATTTTTTTGTCATTTAGTACGAAAATCGCAGAGCAAAAAATCCACAACAGTGACAACCCATTCCAATGTATTTCATAGCGCTGTTTCAGCTTCCGTGTTCTTGAATAAAATCTTGGAACAAATATGTCCCTGTAATGTCAAAAGGGTTAACAGAACAGTCGCTAAATAGTTTCGTATTTGGGAAGACTGAACTTCGACCTTGTGCGCATTAATTTAAATTTTATTTCGGTTTTTGTAAATAACTATATTTAGAGATCAATAAATGGCTATAATAATAATAAACATGCAAGCTAGAGATCGTTTAAAGACTAAACAATGGTTGTGCAGAAACCAATTTTGTTCCGAATGTCAATACACTAATTCAACTGAAAAACGTTCACACAAATGTTTGCAGCTGATGTTTTTAGTTAGAATTTATTTTGCATGATCGTCAAATTTCGAATTTATCCGACGCGCACCTCAGCATCCTTAGCGGTGAAACGAGTCCTACCCAATATATAAGATGTACTATAAATGTAGAGTGCAAAGCACACCATGTTAATCTTTGACCTGAAATAACACTATAACTTTAAAACTACAACTGCCTCCCCTCCCCCCCAATCTTTTCAATTGGTGAAATTACTCTAAAATTATTTTTCAAAAATAAAAAAAGTTTTACAATTTGGCAGTAAAGTAAAGCTTTTGTTATGTCAGTAATGTCTTATATCATAGTTTACGTGATTTTATGTTTACTACGGGCGGACGATTCCGTAATTTTATACTAAATAACTTTGTTTATTATGATATCGCAAAACATAGAATCATCCATACCCAACCAAAACCACTCCTTTTGCTATGTAACGAGTTGAATGTCCAAATCCTAGAGGAAATGACGCAATACTATCTTTATCCACATTTACAATTTTTGGAGGAAGGCGGCGTTGATAAGCAGTTGGCAATTCAAAAAATTCTAAAATTTTATTCAACCCCTTCGTCGATTCTTGAATTAGAGAGTTGCTGGCATATACTTTCCACTAAAAATATTTTAATAAGTATACACTGTCACAAAACGGTGATTCAAATTCTACCAATGCTTCATTGATTTCTTTGACAAATTGTTCTTGGTTCAATTTTAATACAGAATTTGCAAATTCCATTGGTGTGCACCATACTAATGAACTGGAAGTTTCAGATAACTAAAATAAATACATTAATAATTTACAATATAAAATACCCCACCTTACCGGTAATAGTGCAATTGGTCCAGTTGGTAAAATCTCTGCCAAGCAGTTATGTTTTTGACAGGCTGAAAACATTTAATAAGTTTAGTAATTATTATACATATATTCAAAAAAAATTTTTTTGGTTTATTAAAATATCTTATTCTCTTGTATATTGGTTTGAAAATTAATACTTAATTAAAGTAACAAGATTGAAAAGAAATTATTAAAATAAAAAAGGAAAAACGACTCTAATATCGGTATTCACTATTTAAAATAGAATTGATACAAAGTGGCCTATAAAGGTTTGTACATGTTCCTTTTAATTCATTTAGGGTAAGTATGATTTGTATAAAATAAAATTCTATTATATGTTTGGTATTTCCAATTAATAATTAATTTTGTAGATTATGGTGAACATAAGCAAGAAAGATTCTTTTCTTTTGTCAACTTTCATATTTTTCTTTGAAATACAATTGCAATTTTATAAATCATTAAATGTTTAAACATAGAAATTATTGGAGCTATAAATCATATGGAAAGTATCACCACTTATTCGGATGGTATTTTTATCATCAGTTTAAAAATAGTCGGTTTCAAGTTTTAAACTAATTGAGTTTAAAATTATTTACTTAAGCATAAATTTAGAAGTAGGGATCATTTTAAACCAAAGCATTTGTCATGGCAGAAAAAAATTATCAGGAGATTGTCTAATCAAACTTCAATTAAATTTAACTTTACCAATAAAATGACCTATTTTCAATAATTATAATTTAGAATAAATATTAGTATATTATGTTATTAGGAGTAAAAGTGATAGTTTATGTGGCGAAGTTGAATGTTTTATTTTTCCGAACGATGTGAGGTAAATAATTATTCAGCTGAGCCACATAAACTCACTTTTACTCCGAATAACATACTATTTTATCCGCAAACGTAATCAGATAAATTAAAACTAATTGTTAAAGATCGAAAGGAAAGAGCAAAACTAATTAGCAGGTAAAAGAATAAAATAGTCAGTACTTTTGCAAGTAATGAAACCATAACAACGCTCATTAAATAAGCAAATTGGTAAGAGTAAAAATACCCAGGCGAAAAAGTGAAAATCTTGCTCCTTGTCCGAGAAGTAAAACTTTTACCTGTGACATTTATTTATAAAAGGTTCATTTTTGTGACGTTTTCGGATAAAATGAATTACACTGTACCGGGTAGGCAAATATGCGTGGTAAGCGGCTGTATCTCAGAACGTGTCAATCGGACAACAATGGGAACATGATAAATTGCTGGAGATTATTTTGAAGTTTCGTATTACACCGCTAGGGGGCGCAATTAAAAATTAAATAATAAAATTTCTCCCAAAACTCCTATATAAACCTTTGCTTACATCGTTACCGAGCTAATAGAGTAGTGGTGACACGACCTGCTTAGCATTTGGGAGGTAATGGGTTCGATTCCCGTTACCGTCTACCTTGTATGAGGTTTTTCAAGGGGTCTATCACCGTCCCTAGAGGGCGTTAAGAATACAAAAATAAGGTTTTTACGCTTTTTCTTTAAAATTTTAATACCAATGATGTATGTATTTATTATATCAAAATCAAAAAGAAAATTCAATTTGCCATAAAAATAATATAAGATTTATTTTAATATTATTAGTTTTAGAGTTATAGCGAAATTAAAGTTTAATTTTAACGTGGCTCACCCTGTAAAGTTCAAATAAAATCAAAAACCCGATTTTAAACCCAAAAATATTAAGTATTTAATGTCTCGATATGTCTTCCCGTCACATTCCAAACAGTATACCAATCTTGTTAGGGTGTATTAAACTGCTGTTTCGATTTCCGCTTATTAATACCTTACCTTAAACTTTTTACTTTCCTTAAACTAATTTTATTAATTTTAAACAGATATAGTAGGTAGAAAATATTACATTTTATATGTTTTTTTAAATAATATGCACTCAATTAATCACTACTTCAATTTAACAAATACCGCCATCTAGCGCTTTGTCTTGGAATGTGTAATCAATGTTTAGGAGTAGGCCGCGGAAACAAAAAATAAACTTTTAAATAACATTGTATAGAAACGTATAAATTTTTATTAGACGTAGTTTCATTCTTGTCAATTTGGGATGAAGCCGTTGATATGATTGCGGTCTATTTCGAGTGCTTTCAAAATAAAGCAATAGCTGTAGGATAGTATGCGGCCCGGTATCCAGATCATCATCATTATGGAAGAAGAATTTTTTCACGCTTGGTACAGCGACTACGCGATACTGGTAGTTTTCGTCGCCCTAGATTTAGGAGGCGTGCCATTGGAAGGACGGAAAAAAATATTATTAACGTCTTAGCTTACATATAATTTAAATAGACATATTGGAACTAGAGCGTTACTTTTAGATTTGGGTATAGATCGAACCACTGTTCGAAACATATTAAAAGACCACAGTTAAATAAAATTGACAAGAATTAAACTACGTCTAATAAAAATTTGACGTATCTATACAATGGTATTTAAAAGTTTGTTAATAAAATTAGTTTTAGGAAAATAAACAGTTTAAGGTAAGGGATTAATAGGCGAAAATCGAAGCAGCAGGTTTATACACTCGAACAAGACTGGAAGACTGTTTGGAATGTGACGGAAGGCATTTATTAAAGCATTAAATACCTAATATTTTTGGGATCAAATTCGGATTTTTGATTTTATTTGAATTTTACAGGGAGAGCCACGTTAAAATTAAACTTTAATTACGCAATAACTCTAAAATTAACAACATAAATGTATCATTTTTATGGCAAATTTAATTTACTTTTTCATTTTGATATAATAAATACCCACATCTTGGCAATTAAAATTTTCAAGAAAAAGCGTAAAAAAAACCTTATTTTTGTATTCTTAACGCCCCATAGTGACGATGATAGACATTAAAAATCACTATTGGTCCTTAATTCGATTAACAACAATGGTCTCTTTAATATGAGACCAACATTTATCCAATTCGGCCCAGCAAGTGTTAAATAAATTTTCATTTCGCTATAACTTTAAAACGAGCAAAGATATCAACTTGCGATTTTTACGCTTTTCTTGCAAATTTAATCTACCTTTCGAATACGTTGTCAAAAATATACCGTGTGATTTAAATTTTCGGAGTAAAATAAAAAAAAACTGATATAACAAATTGCGTCCTCCAGTACTTTTATTAGGAACTATTGTGTAGCAATGGGAACAGCACTTTAAAATACCTACGTTTGTCTTCCAAACAAGCGTTATTTTAGTAAAGTGAACAAGTGCTTTAGAATTTACAGCAATTTTAATGATTGCACTTTCAATAGTTCCCCCACTCTTATTATGGTAAGTGCGCCAATAAACCTTAAATGAAAACTATGTAGAATTGTCTAGACTTTCTAACGATGTAAGCAAAAGTGTATCTTTATACACAAGTTGTAGAAGAAATTTAGAATTTTATTATTTAATTTTTAATTGCGCCCCCTAGCGGTGAAATACTCATGTCCACATTCATAATAAATTTTGTTTCCCATTGTTGTCAGATTGACAGGTCCTGAGATACAGCCACTTACCTCGTTAATTTGCCCAACCGATAAAACAGTCAAAATGAGTCAGAATTAAAAATAGCTAATTTATAATGATATTATAACATGAGGCTCTAATCTGTCTCACGCTTTCAAGAAATATTCGTTCTTTAAAAAAGAAGAATAATAACCAGATTTTTTAGTTGGCTGGCTCTTCTATGGTTTGTAACCATGGCAACGAGAAAAAACAGATTTCAACAAACTCGCATCATTTTTTTTATATTTGTGGTGAAAATACAGTAAACCACCAAAAGCGCAAAATAAGAACTATAATTACAAAATGGTGTGAAGCGCATTTTGGATTTAAAATGTGGGATCTAGGCAGAAACTGAGCACCAGAAATTGCCTGTGCTAATTGTGTGGTACGTTTAAGAAGCTGGATAAAAAGTGAAAAAAGGTCATTGCCATTTTGTCTTCCAATTATTTGGGGAGAATCCTTACGTCATATAGTCGATTGTTATTTTTGCCCTATACCAACACTAAAAAATGGTATCACAAACTAATCATATATCATGGCAATTCGTCTTATTGACTTCCAGTTCAACGTAATAAAGATGTTCGGGCTCCTGCACCTTAGAATATGTTTTGGAAGAAAAAGAACAAAAAGAAGAAGAAGAAGTAGAAGAGCAAACAGAAGTGGAAGAAAAGAACTTCGCAGATTGGGAATCGTGGAAAAACAATCATAAAATTACCCAAGAACTCAATGATCTAGTTATGAATTTAGAATTGCCAAAGACCAAAGGTGAAATATTAGGTTCCAGGTTGAGATAATAGAATTTATCTAGAAAATCGCAAAATACCAACATTTAGAGATTCCAAAAACAATGAGTAGTCTTTTTTGTTGATCCGGAAGATAGTTTAGTAACATGTAAAAATGGGCTTTTTTGGTACGCTTAACATAAATGATATTCCAAACGAATAGCGATTGTTTATGCATCTAAAACAAGTTTTAAAGCAGTGCTTCTCTACAATGGTAACCTTCTGCCATCAATTCCCGTTGGATATTCGACAGATACGAAGGAAATCTATCAACAAATGAAGCTGTTGTTATATCTCAACTATGAACTGTATAAATGGAAAATATATTCGGAATGAAAAGTTGTTACTCTTCTTCTTGGAATGCAGTTGGGGTATACCTTGAAAGTGGAATAGTAGGGATAAGCAAAACCATTACTACATGTACTTCTCGTCTTGGAGAGAAAAAAGGTACAAAATTCTCCACTTGTTGAGCCGGATAGAATTTTAATACCCCCTTTACATATAAAATTAGGCCTTAATAAAAATGTTGTTAAAGCAATGGACACTACAAAACCCGCGGTTCTTCATCTTTGGAAAAAATTGTGCAAATTAAGTGACGCAAAAATAAAAGCGGCTATTTTTACTGGGCCTGACATTCGAGCGTTACTTTCTGACGAAATGTTCGACAGAAATCTCACTGGTCAAGAAAGGAGAGGGTGGCAGGCATTTCGAGGCGTTTTTAGTGGCTTCTTAAGAAAAATAGGGCAGAAAATTACAAAACACGTGTAGAGAAGCTGTAAAAGCATATTCTAAAATGGGATGTAATATGTCTTTGAAAATTCGCTTTTTAAATTTCTTTCCCGAAAACTGTGGCGATATCAGTGATCAACATGGCGAACGCTTTCATCAAGACATCATTGAAATGGAGAAAAGCTATCGTGAAAAGTGTATTTTATTGATGTTGGCGGATTAATGCTGGAAACTTTGACGAGATAGTAATACCACATATGTGCATCAAGTAAAGCGACGAAAACATCATACTTTTTTTTCTTAATTACAGCCGTAAAAATTATTTTATAGCTATTTTCATGTTTAATATATTGCTTTAAATAGAAATCAAGCATTTTTATCTCAGAAACATTGCAAAAGTTAAAATTTTGAAGTAGTAATTAATTCTTAGTTAAACTGTTAACAAATCAACAGTTAAACAGTAGAGAATTATTTCTTTATCATGAAAAATTAACAATTAAGAGGGTGGGATAAAACTCAAGACAAAAAATTCTCAGTTAAGCAAAACTATTTATTGCAGAATTAACAAAATATGTTACCGTCACATACATACATATGTTTCCGTCAACTAATATTCTGTGACCATCAGCAGGATAAATTAGGAGTTTGATGTATAAAACACAAAACGGCTTAACACTTGAATGTTATCCTCAAGAAACTTACGTCAATGCTGTCATTGTATCTGTCAGATACATGGTAGAAATTTCACATAATATACACTTTTCACATTAGTATGTATTAAATGTATTAAATAACTAGAAGTGAACATTGTTTGATGTGCTTTATTGGCAGAAACTTACAAAATAAAGAGGAAAACCGTGTAAAACAAAATGAGTAGGTCTTTTGTTAGATAAATATGCATAATTGAGAATTTTTCTTAATTCTGAGAAATGTAAGGCAATGATAGATTCTTAGTCTAAAATAGTCCAAAGAAACATAAAGTCTAAAAAAATTAGTCATAATCTTCATTGCCCGAATTTATGTCACATCCATCAGGACAAACAAAGGAACAATGTTGTGGGTATAAATACTGCCCACAAATCTTGCAAGTATCTGAAGAAATTTTACGTCTCACACATATTGATCAAGGTAATAGAGGCATGAGTAATCATCTAAGCAATTGGTCGTTTATCAATTCTCTTCCTAATGTTCGAAGAAACAGGCGACGTTGGACTGGTTCATTTCCGTTTCCCATATAAATGACTAGAGAATTTATTCCTGCAATATTCAGAATCGAAAAGTACACAACCATCGACCATTTTCTAGCACCCCTTGCAACATTATAAGCAGAGTACATTTTGTCAATGTATCTACTCCTATCTGATGCTCATTGTAATAATGATAATCTCAGGCTTTTTCTTATCAGCACTATCTTCATCAATTTCATCACTCAAGTGTAAAATTGAGATGAGCAGTACATTCTTCTTTTTATTCTTATTTTGAGGGACATATGAGACGAATGTACATTCTTTCTGGTATGCATAAATGCTGGAGAAGTTTTCTCTATTTTTTACCTCTTTCATCTCTTTAGGGATCTGCCAGTTGTTCTTTTTTAGCGTTCCTACATAAGACAAGCGATGTTTTTCTAATAATGTATGAAAGAGACTGATATCACTAAATCAATTATCAGCTGTCACATTTCGTCCACTGTTACTGATGGGAGTGACCAATATTTCTACTATGTCTGTACTCTTATTACTGCACTGAAATGGGCCTTCTGGTTGCTTGCTAGGATAAATATCCAAATTGTTGGTATAAAACATTTTAGAATCCACAACTGCGAATATTATTATTCCATATTTCAATGGTTTTGATCAAAGATACTGAGTGAATGGGCATCTGCCCCTAAAGGCTTCTAGCTTTTCGTCAATTGTGACATCAGCTCCCACAGAGTAATAAAGTCTGCAGTTTTTCACAAACAGTTTGAAGAAGTCACGAATTGGTGCCAAACGATCAACAGCTCTTCTCTGAACTCTACAGTTACAGTGCAATAAGAATCTAAATCTGAACAGCGACATAGTCAAATGGAAGATATCGATTTCGACTCCATTTTTATCCCACAAATCTTCATGATTGATCCTTCCACCTTTATAATGACCTGTCAATATGAAAGGCCTACGAAGGCATTGATTTCAGTATTATCCGTATGGTGAGCAAGCTTAGGCTGTGAATAATTCTATTGTATGCTCTCAATATGCTGATTTGTATATCTAACGATCATATCTACCATGTTATTGTCAATAAGACCCTTTCAAGTATCAGCAATCTTGTCGATATTTCGAGCTTTTCCTATTACTCCTGGCAGTCTGTTGATTATGTTCTGCTTGACAGTTTTCCTCTGTTGATTGTACTGAGTTTTTTTTCCAAGTAAATGAATCGATTACCTTCTTCCCTTGCATCCGGCGACATATGTAGAAATTCCCCTCTTCTTCTACTTCTTCATCCTCGTCAGAAGTAACATCTTTGCTTCTCTGCTCTGTTTCAGAGCCTTCCTCTCGCTCCTCAACGTTCTCTGACGCATCAATATCACAGTCTTCGTCTTCCAAATCAAAGGATGAAGGTCCAGGCCGAACTTTGTGTTCATCAATGTCATCAAATAGCATTTGGTGTATTGTTGCCACATCTTTCAGATCATACAAGTTGAAAAACTTTTTCTGTAATGTTACTCTGTTTCTGTAATGATGAAAAACATTAGTAGATGGTATTCTGCTAAAATGATCTCGGTGAAACCACTAAAAAAAAGTTAAAAACAATAAAATACTCTAATAAAGAATACTTACGATTTCGCTGTCGTCGTATCTGAGAGATACACGTGCCCTTTATAACAACCAACCGCACTTCACAAAAGCTGACACTATACGCTAAGTTCCTTCTAGGTTAAGCAGATAGGCGGGCGAAGCGTGTCCTACCCCTACACATGCGCATGAACTTAGACCAAAGAGTCAGTGTGTATCTGAGAGATATGAGGATAGCATTCGAGTGTTAAGTAACAATCAACTGTTTGTTTCATACCATCATGGCCTTAATTTGTCCCTGATGGCCATTAAACTGTAGGGAAAGTGTGGTAGTACTGCTAAAACAACAAAAAGTTACTACTGTAGCTTGACTTTTGAAAATTGTAGGTTATATTTTTTAAGTGAAACTAATGCAGCGTTGCAATATAGTATTTCAGCTCTGTATTATAAGTGTTTTGTAACTGTGGTTTCATATTTGTTGGGTTGATCGGCCTATTTCTACAGTTTTTGCTTTTATAGCGCGACGTTTTGGAAGCGGACTCTGCTTCCGCCATCAGGCTCTTATAGCGCGACGTTTCGGAAGCGGATTCTGCTTCCGTCATCAGGGCTTTTATAGCACGACGTTTCGGAAAGGAAGATTCCGTCATCAGGCTTGTATAGCGCGACGTTTCGGAAGCGGACTCTGCTTTCGTCATCAGGTCTTTTATGGCGCGACGTTTCGGAAGCGAAGTTTCCTTCCGTCATCAGGCGTTTATAGCGCGAAGTTTCGGACGCGGACTTTCCTTCCGTCGTTAGGCTTTTATACCCCGAAGTTTCGGAAGCGGACTCTACCTCCGTGATCAGGGCTTTTATAGCACGACGTTTAGGATGTAGACTCTGCTTCCGGCATCAGGGCTTTTATAACGCGACGTTTCGGAAGCGGACCCTGCTTCCGTCATCAGGTTTTTATAGCAGGACGTTTCGGAAGCGGACTCTGCTTCCGTCATCAGGTCTTTTATTGCGCGACATTTCGGAAGCGGACTCTGCTTCCGTTCTCAGGCTTATATAGCGCGACGTTTCGGAAGCGGGCCCTGCTTCCATCATCAGGTTTTTATAGCAGGACGTTTCGGAAGCGGACTCTGCTTCCGTCATCAAGTCTTTTATTGCGCGACATTTCGGAAGCAGACTCTGCTTGCGTTTTTAGGTGTTTATAGCGCAACGGTTCGGAAGTGGACTTTGCTTCCGTCATTCGGGCTTATTTGGTACGACGTTTTGGATGCAGACTCAGTTTCTGTCATGAGTGCTTTTATAGTGCGACGTTTCGGGAGGGGACTCTACTTCCGTCATCAAGACTTTTATAGCGCGATGGTTCGGAAGCGGACCCTGCTTCCGTCCTAGGACGGAAGCAGGAGTCCTCTTCCGAAACGTCGCGCTATAAAAGAAAAAACTGTGGAAATAGGCCTGCATAAAACAATATATTCTTTACATTGGTCATAAATGACAACATCGTGTCTTATTTAATACAATGTGATGTTTTGTTAACCGAATCTACGTCAAAAATTAATGAGTGCCTTCTTTTTTCACTCTTCCAAAAGAAAAACCAGTGGAGAAATATGCAGGAAATTCAGAGCGCAGTTTCATAAGCAATCCAATGTGAAGACTTGTATTCATGATAAAATCTACCAACTGCATTTTTTTTTCTTTCCTTGACTATTAAACATGATGTACATTTATATGCAAACTCACTTCTTTGGTCGCAAAGTCAGTAGGTAACCAGAACCTCAATATGTATCCATTTAATTTTACCTATCTAGGAAATCCACAGCGATTTTTCATAAGCAATCCAATGTGAAGATTTGCTTTCGTAATGAAATTTGCTGCATCATTCTTTTCTTAACTGCAATGTACACATGAAAGTAAATACTCATAAATGTATCCATTTAAGTCGTAGAGAAGTGGAATTGACCACAAGCAGGGTTGGATGATTTAAAACAGTAGATTTAATTCAGTTCGCAATTTAAATCAAGTGATTTTTATAAAAAGCAGGAGAGAAATATGCAGAAAATTCAGAAGTGCAGTTTCATAAGCAATCCAATGTGAAGACTTGTTTTCGTGATAAAATCTACCTACTGCATTTTTTTCTTTTCTTGGCTATTAAACATGATGTATATTTATATGCAAACTCAGTTCTTTGGTCATAAAGTCAATAGGTAACCAGAACATCAATATGTATCCATTTAATTTAACCTATCCAGAAAATCTACAGCGTTTTTTCATAAGTAATCCAATGTGAAGATTTGCTTTCGTAATGAAATTCCCTGCATCATTCTTTTCTTAACTGTTACGTACACATGAAAGTACATAACCAGAAAAGTATCTATTTAAGTCGTAGCTAACTGGAATTGACCAAAGCAGGGTAGAGATAATTTAAAACAGTAGATTTAAATTGCGAGAATACAGGTAATGAAAAAGAGGGAGCTCTACAGTTTTTGCAAAATAGCAGCGCTGTATTTAATACGATTATTAAATTAAATGGAAAGGCACCTCTTTTTACAGAAGCCATGGTTTCAAACAAAATTATATAGGAAAACGATCCACTTGATTGGTGTCTAGTAGTGAATAATTTGAAAGACTGCATTACTGCGAAGGAAGGCTATTTTCTTCGTTTAATCTAAGTACACGGTAAAACACGAAATAAATTGGGTATCCAAAAGTCTGCAATATTGGTATTTCTGTTAGTGTTTGAACAGTAATATCGAAAACTATAATTTGGAAATGTTAATCGTAATTTTCATTTTTAAAATTTTTTTTTTTATAGTAAGCTAGGCCGTACGTTTTCATTTTTATTTAAATTTATCAAACAAAATTAGTGTTGTATATTCATCATAGTAGGATAGCATTGTATTGAGATTTCACCTTTTTACTGTTTTCAGTTGTATTGTTTACATTATAATTATTTATAATTATATTAGGAATACCTTAATTGTGAACTTGTTTCATCTTTGTTTTTTTTTTATTCAGACGACTTAAAAATATAAAACGTTGATTGCAACTATTAATGTAAATACAGGATGGTGACATGGGCAATGCAGAATAGGGATTTCAATGCAAAATTCTTAATGTGTGATTATTGGCTCACCAAATAATTTTGAGGAAAAGTCTATTTAGGTTTTTTTAGAAAATAAAATTATGCATTCGTATATACTCCTTTCCATTTTATTAATTAAATAGAAAATCAAACATTAAGAGCGATTTCACTTATGTCGTGCATCAGTCATTAAATATGACTCACAATCAAACTATGAATAATAACAAAAGCCACAAAACTAACATATTATAATAAAAAAAACGTAAATTAATCACAACAAATGTTCAAACAAACCACCATTAACTAATAAACTGCCGTCTAACATTTGCGAGTTGGTATTGAGATGTTTTATCACATTCAACTTGAATCCGATTTTTCAACTGTTCCAAATTTCGAAATATCGGCTTTAAATGGCCCCACAGAAAAAAATGATTGGAAGAAAGATCGGGGACCTAGCGGGCCAACTTGTTGTGTAAGATTTAGCAATCACCTTATGAGAAAAACTGTCATTTAAAAATTCACGAACATCACGGCTGCTATGAGCAAGACAACCATCCATCTGGAACCAAATCTCTTGGTCGTCCCTAGCAATATGAACCATTGCTGGGGCTATTTCTTCATGCAAAAGCTGTAAGAAGCAATCTCCTGTTAAGTTTTGCTTTAAGAAAGACGGTCCGATAATATAATGAAATAATAACTTTTGAAAGCTTGGGTTCTGATTTGTAGAAGGTTGTGTGGATTTTCCCGGGCCCACGTTCTACAATTTTATATGTTGGGTTCTCCCACATCACCGTCTCGTAACTCTTGGTGAAACTTGTATTAGATGAACGAAACTTGTGCTTCTTGAAAATTAAATTAAGATATTCCGCCACAACATAAGAAGTATTCTCATTTTTCTCTGCATGTTCGTTTTGTTCGCTATTGTTACACTTCTAATATTTTAATAGGTACTGTACTAACATGTAGGTTCAAATTTCTGCACTAACCTATCAATTGTCGTTCTACTAGGGATTGACCGATCAGGATATTTTACGCTAAGCAACGCACTTATCTGACAAGAGCTATTTCCAGCATAAAACCACTTTATCATTTGTACTTTTTCTGACGTTGACTACATTTTGCGAGAACAAATTTGAATGTCATTTTTTAAATTATAAACACGAAACAGTAATAATAAATCCAAGGCTGCGTCAACCCTGTATATGAAAAAAATAAGTTTTTAATGAAAAAATCTGATTAAAACAATAAATCCGATTTAAACAAAAAAATCTGACTTTAGATTTTTTCAAATAAATCACGCTTTTTACCAACCTTGACCACAATGTTGCTGCTTTGGTATCCACTGACAAGACCTGGACTTTACAAGGATGAAGTTTAGTTCCACAGTTGCTTTTTTATAATTTTGCTCTCAACTTCGAACCGAACGTAACTAACCACTACTGCTGGTGATCTTTCCTACTAGAAAATGAGAGTGGTTTGTCTAACTACACCGAATGATACGGTGCGATATCCATAACCACCATACAATTTCCGGGTAGTATGGACAGCGAAGGAATCACCCAATACTAGTTTTGTGCAAATCCCACTCCTTCCCCGAATAGAGAAGTCACGGTTTTCCTAAATTACACCCGGTGTGTGAAACAGTATACTCTTTACCTTCACTTTTAATTTTAGGATGATTACTTTTGATGTCATAATTGTGCACTAGATATTAGCACCATTTTGATAAATCCACGTTTCGTCTAGATACAATAAACTGACATCTTGGTCTGAACTTTGCAACTGCAGAAATTTTCTCAAAAACTTAATTTTATTTACAACGAGATGTTTCATTTCACATAAAATTTTCTGTTTATTGACACGTTTGTGCTTGAAACCCATTGATTTCAAAATTCTAAGTAACGTCATTTGACCTTCATCAAAATCGAAATCTGTTTTAACGTGATGATACAATTAGTTCAGAGTAAAGTATCCATTTTTCGAATTAAACTGCGAATTAGTCGTAGATCTTTTCAAAAGGTGAAATCCCGAAACTCAAATTTTTCGCGTTTACCACAATATGTAGACTTTAAATTGTGTAATCTTGCCGTTATGATGTCTTGGATAGTTCGCAGTGAAACTTGAAACCAATACATACAGTGGATCACATCGAAAGACGGGCAAGTTATTTAAAAAATGTTAAGACCTTTTAAAAAAACACTAATTAAGATTTTCCAACATGTTCTTCTGTAAAATGAAGGTTTCCGACACCTGAAGCTGCCATGCAACCCCACAACATCACTGATAAGCCTCCGTGCTTCACTGTCTTTTTAGTGTTTTTGTGATAATATTCTTCATTACGCCTACGCCACACATAACGCGAACAATGCTTTCGTCCGTGAAAAGAACCTGTGAAATGTTAAAATACTGATATAGTCAACTTAACATGGCATATAAATTTTACCGTGCTCCAAAATGAAAATCCTTCGAAATATGCTCTCGTGCAAATTCTAAACGATCTTATCTATTTTTTTCACTAATACATGGCTTCTTTCGAGCCATTCGATCATTCAAATTATTTCACCGTTTCTGCATAAATTTCTTTTCCGAAATTGTTTTTAACAATTATGGTAAGTTTTGGAGCAAAGATAAATGGATCCTTTTGTACCTCATGAACTATAAACTTCTCGTCCCTTGGGGTAGACTTCTTTTTCACTGCCGCACGTTGTTTATTGGATATTATTATGTTTTTTACATCGCTTGGTTATGTCATAGACTGCTGACTTACTTTTGTTTACGATATTTGCAATTTCGCGTTGTTTTTCCTTCTAAATAGTTGTTAATAACGATTTGTCGTTCTTCCAAAGTCGACTGCTTAATTCTACGAGGCGTTGGATAAACATTTGAAAATATGTTCACCTGATGGCAGTGCGAGTATAACTAGTGATATTTTAGTGCAAATATAATTAGCGATGCTCAAATATAACGGTAAAACAAATGACATTTTTGTCATAGCTTGCTTTGCCCGACTTTCAATGTGAGCATATTTCTTAGAATTGTTTGCAATATGCTTTTAAAATACGATTATGTACATTTTTTTAAATTTCATTAGGCTGATAAATCCTGTAAAGGGATTAGATCACGCCAATTACACAATTAAAACAATATAAAAATGTTATAATTGCATATATACAAACGTCGCCAAGATACTTAAACAAACAATGAGATGTTTATAGGACAGTATTAACAGCTAATAACTAGATGATAAAATATATCATATTTAACGATGTGTGATGTATTATAACAAGATAATATCATTTTGTATTTTGCATTTTGTATGTGTAAAGAAATTTCAATAAAAAAACGAAAAAATATATTAATTTAAAAAAAACAATATGTGATGGTAATTTACATCTGTCTTCTTATGAAGCAAATTATGGAATCCCTGCCTGATGAATCAGCCTCTCCTCTCGAGTCGCTGGGCACTGTTTATCTTAATCTTATCATCAAACAGCGCCCAACATAAACAAATGTACTGACTCATCCATCATTAATAGAAATAACCATTACATTCGACCATCCCGAAAAACCAGGCCGTCCTCAGCCACTTAACTGACCATATTCCAGTTAACCATTTCAAAAGAGGGCTGTCTTCACAATCATCACATTAACGACATGCCACACACAAGTGGACCATCCTAAAATATGTAAGACACAGGTCGACCATTTGTTGATAAAACATAATACACATATCGGCCACCCAACATATGGCGAGTAACATGTCCAACATATTTCAGCTCTTAAACTAAGTTGAACATTATACATCAATTTCATATGTTGAACATTTTTCAGCACTTAAACATAAATGCATAGGCTGAACATTTTTCAGCACTAAAACAAATTCCATAGGCCGAACATTTTCAGCACTTTAAACTTCAATTCCATTAGCTATTCACATTTCAGCATCAAGATAAAAACTAAATTATGGTATTACCTAAAAATAAACTTATGAAAATGTAACATAGTCAAACCTTAAATATAGATTATGAGGCCAAACACAAAACAGAAACTTTATATTATTCACTTTCAGAGTTGGACTTTCCTTTAACAAGACCCATGGCTGTAACTTATCAACTGCCACTACCGTTCTAAACTTTCTTTGTCCTTCCCTTAGATATTCCACTTCATATCTATCGTTAAAAAGAACTTGTTTTATTTTGAAAGGACCCTTAAACGTGGGCACCAACTTGCGACTATTCCCAGTAGCTGGAGCATCTGTACTTAAAACCATTGCCACATCATCAACTACATAGGTTTTAGACTTTGCTCGAGCTTTGTCAAACCTTGCTTTCTGAACTGCTTGTTCAGCTGTTAGTCGAGCACTTATCTTCTTATGAAGGTTTTGTAAATCCAATTGGCTTAAATTTTCATTAACTTCATTGATAATGCGAGCATCGGCCACATGTCGCCCTCTATTTGCGCGAGGAGTCGCTACTGCATTTAAAATGTGCTTCATATTATAATTTTTGCAAAATCTTTCAAACGTTTGGACGATATACCTTTTCATTTGCAGTGCTATCTTTAAATGTATTTATTGCAACTTTCCGTTTACGATAGGTACTCTATCCGAAATTAAACGGCAAGGTGTGCCAAACAAACACATTACACTTTGTAAAGATGGTCAACATGCAAAGTATGAAAAGGTACTGGTACCTTTTCGTTTGAATATAATTGCGCTTGTTTCTTGCCACTTGAACTTTTATAATAAGAACAATGTAGGCAAGCTTCTACATACTTTCTCACAAACTTATTCATTTTTCCAAACCAATAATTGTCTTTAATTTTACTTAACATTTTAACCACTTCAAAATGACCCATATCATCATGGTTCAACCGACAAATTTGCCACCGTACACCTTTAGGAACCACCCATCTGGAAGTCGACGACATACTCGATCTTTATGTAACACATACTCTTTAAAATATTGTTTATTTTCTTGAGTTTCAGAACCAGTTTTCAAAATTTCATAAATATTTGCCAATTGATCATCATCTAATTGGGCTGCTTTGAGCCAATCCGCTTCGGTTAAATCAACCTGGTTGATTTCTACCTTATATACCGGATTTCGACTCAAGGCATCTGCATGAGCCATTTTAGCGCCAGGACGATATTCAACATTAAAGTTATAGTCTAACACTTCTAACCACCAACGTGCTACACGAGGAATCAAACCTTTCTTCGTAAAAGTAGTTCGTAATGCATTAGTCTGTAAATACATGAAACTCATTACCCAGAAATGAGATCGAAAATGGCGTAACGCCAACACAACAGCCAATGTCTCTAATTCATAAGAACGGTACATTCTTTGTTCCATGGTAGTTTGTTTACTGTAATAGGCTACAACATACTGGCACCCTTCTTGAATCTCGAATGAGAATTGCACCAAAACCATAGAACTGGCATCTGTATGTAATTCACTCATTAAAACTGAATCAAAAATACATAATATAGGTCCATTTATTAAAAGACTCTTTCATTCCTGTACTGAATTTTTTTGTTCATTGTTCCAATACCATTTAACATGCCTTTTTGTCAATCAAGTTAAAGGTTCTACTATAGTGGCATAATTTTCAACAAATTTACGAAGATATTCAGTTAAGCCCAACACTTGTAGTACCTCTTTGACATTCGACGGGTCTTTCATTTCTGCAACAGCTTTTATCTTAAACGCACCAGGTCGTACTCCCTCAGCACTAATTTCGTATTCCAAATAATTGATATTATTGTAAAAAAATGAGCATTTGCTAAGTTTAAGCGTCAGTTGATAATACTTTATCAAGCCGTTCTATTCCTTCTTCAAACGTTCGACATGGTATAATGATGTCGTCGATGTAAGGAAAGGCTATACTATTTTTCAAAGAAGCTAATACATTGTTCATTAATCGTTGAAAAACAGCTGGAGCGTTAGCCAAAAGGCATCCTCAAAAATTCATAATGTAAATCAGGAGTTATAAACGCTGTCTTTTCGATAGAACTTTCAGCCATAGGTACTTGGTAATACCCTGTAGCTAAATCTAGTCCTATAAAATACTTATTACCTCCACGTAATTTATTAATTTGATCTTCAATAAGGGGTAAAGGGTATTTATCTTTAATAGTAACTGCATTCAGTCTCCTATAGTCCACACACATACGATAATCTCCTGTTTTCTTTTTTATTAATAACACCGGACTAGCAAATGGTGATTTAGATTCACGAATAATTGCATTTCGTAAAAGTTCGTCAATCATTTTCGTCAACCGTTCCCTATCAGTTGGAGACATTCGATACGGTCTATACACAATTGGCTCGTTTGTCGTAGATATAATACACATTTCAGTAGCCGTTGGCTTGCCTAATTGCGATAGATCAGTGGCAATGCATTCACGAAATGCTAGCAATAACTGAAAAACTGCGTGTTGTCGATCTTGTGTTATCGGTCCAAATCGTAATTTATCAATTTGCAATTTATCAAAACTTCTAGATTGTTCAACCTTTTTCAGCGGCGGCATGGCTTTTAGAGAAATGTGATTAAATCTTGTGTCATTGGTTTACCATTCACAATAATTGCCTGCACTTTAGCTGTGTCCTCTTGAACTTGAATGTTAATCTCAGCGGATAATTTACTTTCTACCGTGTTACCCACAAAACATCGCAAAACGGTCGGATGTTCCACGACACTCTTTGATAATTTCGATCTATTAACAAATTATTCTTTTATAAGTGTTTTTCCACTACCGGTGTTAATTGAATTTAAATAAAAATAGAGGCTAATGATCCGACACTTATCTTACGTAAATAAGTAGCAAGGTCGCCAATCGAGTTAAAAGCAGCAGCTCTTAAAGATAATTTTAAGGTGGTGTCATCCATTCCTTCAATAAAACTATTGATTAAATATACTCAGGAATTTTTAATTTTAGTTTATTCAGTTTTGCGACTTTTTGAAACAACAATCGCCTAAATTTTGTTTATTTGTTGGTATGTACTTAGCAGCTTCGACAAAAAATCGACCAAAACGAACCGACGTTGGAAAAGTTTTCTTTAATTGACATTTCATTTTACACTAACTTAAACAAGGATTCTGCAACGAATCCTACCATATACGGGCGTTTCCTTTTAAGCGACCGGTGACCATTTGTGGAAAGCAATTAATAATCAACTTTGCTTACCCACTCATCAACATCTTGCTTGTCGTCATCAGGATCGAAAACTGGAATCAGTGCCTCATCAACTGTCACTTTCAGTCCTGTACTAGCCGTCCCTTGCTTCAGCATCTTGACCTTTTGGCGAAGCTTTCGTAATTTCCTCCTAGCGCTATACCCATGAGAACTCGAAGAACTTGAACTAGAAGAAGTACTGGAGGTTGAAGTGGCACTTTCACTACATTCTGAACTGTAAGAGGCATCGTTTACGAGCCTTACTACCGACGCGCTTTCGCGGCATTGTTTATATAGGTAATAATAGTTTTTTTAACACCACTTCTAACGAAAAGGCCACAAGTTATCCACAAAGGACACAAGCAAATTCCACTTCTGAATTTGTAAATAAATCTCTCAATAAAAAACTAAAAAAATATATTAATTTTAAAAACACAATATGTGATGGTAAACTTACATCTGTCTTCTTATGAAGCAAATTATGCAATGCCTGCTTGATGAATCAGCCTCTCCTCTCGAGTCGCTGAGCACTGTTTATCTTATTCTTATTATCAAACGGCGCCCAACATAAACAAATGTACTGACTAATCCATGATTAATAGAAATTACCATTACATATGGGTTACTATATTATATATACTAGTATGTATGACAAGTCAAATAGAGATATAAAGTTCGTACTACAAGCGGTAAACGCTACTTTTGTTATGAGTTGAAAAAATTCAGAGCTACAGTAAAATGCTTTGGAAGATAGACATTGCTTTAATACAGCTGTCTAGTTTGTTATAAAGCTTTATACCAAAGTAAAGTGAGTACCTTCATATTTTGTGGTAGTACGAGAAGGAATTCTTAAATGGTACTTACGAGTAGCATTGCGACAAAGAATACACACGCTCTGTGATAATTTTGTTGTGTATTAACAACTTAATCAAATGAATTAAAAATATTTGGAAAAATAATTAGTCATCATATTTAAAATCGTCGGCAAAGTTTTAACAATCACTTGCCCGACTTCCGATATGGGTCATTGTGGGCACGGAAAAGGGATTTAAGTTCTTGCATACTTGAAATATATCCGACACCATTACCTTTCCACGTTGCACTATTTTTAAAGTGCTTATAGCACTTCAAAATTTGCAACTTTGTTAATTATTATTAATTCAATATGAGACTTGATCATCATATGCGTTACTTAAAGACTTGCGGCGAATTCTTGATATATGAGGACCAATAGGAAATAGCTTTGAATGTACAGTTTTTAAATGGTTTAAATAACAGTTTCAACGCCTAAATGGAAAAGCACGGTTGGACTAGTGGTATTATTGCTCGCCTGACACGCGGTTGAGGCAGGTTACATTCCCGGCTCATGCAATTTTTTTTTCTGTTAGGTTGCAGTAGTTTTGTTTATCTAATCTAATTTTGTTAGGCTACTGTAGTTTTGATTTTTACACCTAACTACGAAGTTGTCAAACAAGGAAACGCGTGATTGGTCCGCATATATCGAGATTTAGTTACTTAAGTCGGTAACAGCACCGATTGCTGTTGTCACGACGCCGTCAAATTGACTTCTTGTCGTTTTGACTAATGGGAATACCGCTAAACAACAAAAATATCATGGTCTGCTCTAATGCAAAACAAGATGGAACAGAGTAGGTACATGTAGGAATTATTTCATTAATTACCTTGCAATAAATAATTTTGATTAATTGAATTTTTGGTTTTGAATGTATCTAACACTCTTAGTGTTACTCTCAATTTTGAGAATTGATTTATGTAACTAAATTACGAATTAATAGAATTAATATATTCATTTACTTACTTCAGAAAATGTTAGTGTTGCAACAATAGCTTTTTGGTCGTACTTCCACGTGATGAAGCTCACACCCATTCGACTTCCGAACTTGGGAATTATATCCATCACACCCTAACTAACAAAAATGAAGAATTAATACGGAAACTCCATGTGACGTTTTTTTCTGAAAATACCGCGCATCTGGCTTCACCAACAGAAATGGCGTAGCTATAAAAGTTAAACAATAGTGTATATTTTTCAATCAGCTTATAAATAGAACACTGTTTAAGTAGCAGTAGGTAATCCCTGCATAACAAATTCAAATTCACTTGAAACCACAATGAAAACTGTTTATAAATGGGAAGTGTAAAACTTGTAATTAAGTGTTAAAGTGTCTCTAACTTCATTTTAAAAAGGTATGCATTTTAAGTATTATTCACACTATACTAATTGAGACCGCCCTACATTTTGTTAAAACTCCCTAGTACAATATTCTAAACAATATTTGTTTGTAATCTGCAACATTAAAAATACGAATTCTTAATGAAAAGGTTAACATAAATACGTTAGTAATCGTGAAATTACAATTGGACTTAATCCAAAATTTGCAAAAATTCATTACAAAAGCGATTATTTTAACGGGGTTGTAATAGGCATATAACATACAAAGTGAATGTTATGATTAGTAAAAGTATATTTGCCATACATTCATAAACTACGAAAATAGAGATCAATTAAAGGATTTGTAAATAAATTTTCAAGTTTGCAGCTTTCTAAAAGTTATGAGCAAATTATCTACCCATAAAAACTATATTTATGGAAAAATAAACAAAGTGTGTGAACGAATCTCAAACGTGATGTGCTTACAACTCTGGTGTACGAGGAAAAATTTAACGTCTAAATAATCTATTTTTATTCTCGTCATTAATTTATTGGCAATTTTTTTACGAATTTGTATTTAGATCTAATGTAATCATTCTTTTTTTTTACGATTTTAAAATAGCCGAATAAATATAACATTTGCAAAAGATTGATATGACAAATACGGGAAAAATTTCACCCGCAAACTATCTATATTCGGTGACTAGTGATAAATGCGTAAAAATTTAACCACAAATTGGTTGATTAAAATAACATAGGTGCGATAAATACGTCACCCATAGTCTTTTCAATTCTAAGTAGATGAACAGTAGTAGGCTTTTTACGTTTTTGTTTTAATTTTAATACTTCTTTGATCCTAGTACACTTTGTAAAAATGTAAAGCTAATGTAAAAATGTTTACAACTAGTAGAAAATAGAGCACGGTACTAAATTATTTTAAGGTGTATAATAATAATAAATTTAGCGGTTATACACAAAATTCTATAAATATCAAGTGCTTCGGATATATAACATATACTTTAAGATACAGGGTGTTAATTATTGGTAATAATTCGCCGAATGCCCATTAACGCCGGCACGATTTTTGAATAGTCCAGATCGCCGGCGATGGACACTATGCCGACGGACACTACACCGACTTTGGACACAATGCTGAATATTTGGCAAAGGACTGAACGCAGACCATGTCCATTTCGCCAACGGGCACTACGCCGACTGCGGACTCAACGCCGACAACATGGATCTTACAGTGACTGTCATACAGATTACCTTAAGCAGGGGTGTATATGAATATTAGCTATAAATTTTAGTAAATCCAAGATCAGCAAGATTTTAATACTGTTTGTTCTGCGGGATTTCACGCAGGCAGTATATATAAAATTAGGTCTAAGACTTTCAAGAAATTATAGGCATTTTGTACTACTATTTATGCGTATAATTTTAACCCATTGCGTGTTAACGTCACGGATACGTGACGCGCCATTTCGACCCGCAGTAATCAAGGTCAGGCAGCTAAATTACGTATCCTATACGCATTCATGACCGGGATCTTCAATTCGGATAGTGTACGAAAATTTCCGTACGCTATCCGAATTGGCGATTTTACAAAAGATATACGCCATTTATCATTCGCAAATTAATTTTAGGCGCCTAGTCCTTTTCTTATGTGCTTACGTCCGTTCTCTAATTTTCATTTTTATTTGTTAAGTTTTAATTTTCAACATAAATTTAAATAAAATAAAAAGAGCGAGTCTTAAAACATAGGTATAAGGCTAATATAAAAAACAATGTTTTAAAATAAACGTTTTATTCTCAATATCTTAATAATAAAATGAATATTGATTGCACCTGCACGGTTAAATGTGAGACTGTGTTTGGTTTATTTGCAGCTTTGAGGCAAATGTGATAATTTGTTAATTTGTTAATGGTAATTTGCTAAAAAGATTTAGTAGTATTACAGAAAATTTAACAACGGCAAGTAATTTAAATGATTGTTTATTTAAATGTACAAATAATAGTGATACAGTTTATCGCAGCAAAAAGATAAAAGTTCAACCAACAGCAATTGTACGTCGTCAAAGTAAGTGAAAGGCGTAAGCTGTCTACAAAAAGAGGAAAAGATGATTTATTGAGAACTGTCATTTTCTGTAGGCTGTATTTCAGTTTCTGTCAACGATTCACACTAACATAGGTGATTAAATATGAAAATGTAAACTTTCACCATTATCACACATAAAATACTTATCATTTTTGTTTTTTTAATGGCGTATTTTAAATTATACAATCTAAACGTTTCGATAACACTTCCAGTTATCTTCGTCAGTAGTAATATCTATTAAAATTGTTAAAGATGTTGTAAACGATTTTGTCAAAGTTGAAAAATTAAAACATAAACATCAGCCTGCTATTAAAATAACAGTTTGAGAAACGTATAAAGCCAACTGTAGAATTAAATTTTAGTACAGAATAACTAGGTCATTAACATAAGTAGTTGAAATTACTGTTAATAACACTTGAACTTATTGATAAATATATCTTTTTATTAGATTCAACTGGATTATTTTATTTGATGTCATGTTTATATTTGTGAATGCTTCTATCATTTTGAAATTGAAGTTTTTCACAACTTTACACTTACATCTTAACTTGATTAAATTTTGTTAAATGTGTTTTTTAGCTGACATTTTTCATTTTTAGCCTTCGTCGTAGAGGGTGTTCTGATTTGTCATCTTTAAGACAGTTTAACAATATTTAATTTTTAATGACCTAGTTATTCTGTACTAAAATTTAATTATATAGCTGGCTTTATACATTTCTCAAACTGTTATATTAATAGGAGGCTGATATTTATGTTTTAAATTTTCAACTTTGACAAAATTGTTTACAACATCTTTGACAATTTTAATAGATATTACCACTGACGAACATAACTGTAAGTGTTATCGAAACGTTTAGGTTGTAACGGGTCCAGCAGTGAAACGGAAAGATTTGAGGTAGGGTTTGCAGCGGGTCGCGAAGTGGTGGGGAAGAATGTAGCCGACTTGCCAAGACCTGCATGATTTGCCATTTAGTTTACAATGAAGCGTTGGACAGGTGAGCATCGCGATTACGCAGTTAAAACCTATTTTCAAAATGGTGAGAGTTTAGTGCAAACGCGTCGTGACTTTCTACGGAATTATAACATACCGCGCAACCAACCTGTTCCGTAAGATAAAGCGATAAAGATATGGGTAAACAACCTCGAACAAACAGGATAGACGTCTAAAAAAAGGGGCGGTAATGACAAAACAGTTCGAACCACTGAAAATATCGAACGTGTTCGACAAGCAATGTTAAGAAGTCCACGCCGATCGGCCGTCCGTCACGCCACACGCCTTGGAATAAGTGACAAATCGATAAGAAGGATTCTCCATAAGGATCTTGGATATCACCCTTACAAAATACAGGTTGTGCAATCACTTAATCCGGGTGATTATTCACAGCGTATCCGTTTTTGTGAGGTTATGCTTGCCAGACTGGAAGCAAATGACAACCAAGTTAACAACTTGTGAATGAGTGATGAGGCACACTTTCACCTCTTTGGTTTTGTTAATAAACAAAACTTTAGATACTGGGCGGAGAAAAACCTCGTTTGCTTATGAAACACCTCTTCATTCTCAGAAAGTGACAGTATGGTGTGCCATTTCGGCAAATGGAATCATCCGTCCATATTTTTTTGAGAATGAGGCTGAAAATTCCGTTACCGTTAATTCTATGCGATACGTTGCAATGATTGACAATTTTCTCACACCACAACTTGAAGGCTTTCCAGTGAATGAAAACGCACTTTTCCAACAAGACGAGGCAACAAATCAACTGCAAGAATTTCAATGAATGCTGTGAATGCTTTGTTCCCAGGGCGTATCGTTTCTCGATACGGGGATATCAGTTGGTCCCCTCGGTCTCACGACCTAACCGTCTGCGACTTCTTTCTTTGGAGATACCTAAAGACGAATGTGTTTGCAAATGATCCACCCAGGTCAATCCCAGCTCTCAAACAACGGATTCGTGACGAATTGCAGCAATATCTGCCGATATGCTGCGCAGAGTTATGCAAAAATTTCAGGCACGACTCCAAGAATGCATAAATTGTAACGGAGGACATTTGACGGATTCAAAAATAATTTTTTTGACATTGTAAATCAAATTGCTACTCTCTTATTTCCCAATAATGTATTAAAAATTATTAAAAAAATATTCTTAAACAATAAAATTATTTACGAAATCTTTCCGTTTCACTGCCGCACCCTGTATCAGTTAAAATACACCATTAAAAGGCCCAAAAAAGATAACTAATTTATTAGTGATTAAGTATATCAAATTATATTTTATAATAGTCTAGATTCCACGTCAACAATTTCTGAATTTGTGACAATCATGGTTCAAGAAAATTATCGTCAACTATATTTTCCATGTTTTCTTTATTAGACGCATCCATAAAAAAATGTTCATCGATGTTGTTTCCAACTGAAATTCTGGCCAACATTATTCTATGTTCAAATGATAGACGAGGTGCAGTGCTTATTTTTCAAATTGTATATGTATTGCACAAGGATGTTTACAAAAAGCATCACCAGTACCTGCTAGACAATCACATAAACAAGTCTTTGTACTTGCATTATTCAAAGCGTTGGATCTTTGGAACTGCCTACTTGAAATAAATCTTCAGAGATCTTTTTAACATTTAAATCTTTTGCTTTAATACAAAATTTTCTAAATTCCATTTCAGGTTTGGTTATACGAAAGCTAGAAAAGTTTTGAATGCGCTTCAAGTGATGGTTTCCTAAAATAATTATCAGCTCCAATAGTGCGAATTAGATGTATGCTTTGCATGGATTTAAGACTACATCCTTTAAAATTGTAATTGAAGCCTCTACCAGGTTATTAGTATTATGTCCTCTGGTTACGCAATTTTGTCGATATCCATGATACTGTTCTTTTTTTCTACTAATTAGGGCTTCAAAATATATCTGACTATTGTACTCACACGACATACGTCAAATTTTGGCCAATAAATGTCAGATTTTCTGTTGCACAGCCAACCAAATCGAATTATATGGCATATTGTAGTAGTACCAAATTGCAGCGTATATTGGACTAGTCCTTACAGTTTATTATATTTTTCAGGTATCACATATCACATAATTGTAAGATTAGTTAAATTGAAGGTATAGAAATAAATCCCGAATTTTTGTGCAAAATTCGTACAGTAGTCCTCAGAATACGATGCGTACTCAAAATTATGTAGAAAATTTTTGTGGTAGTTTATCACTCCTGATTGATACACTTGGAAATAGGGCACGTGCTATTTAGGCAAGTGCATCAAGCATTCGTGTCACCACCACATGTCGACATAACTTTGTGTACTTATCGTAATATATGTGCATATTTCTATATTGTTTAACAACGTTATTTTCCCTTGCAGCATTTCCAAGTTCTTCACAACTTGGAATATAGAATATGGTATTCGTATAAAATTTCACGGAATAATCGCATTCGTTCCCTTCTATCTTTATTTTCAACTCTATTTTTTGCAGACCAGAGCGATCTCCAAACTGATTGACGAACATGAAACGTACATAGCAGCAATTCTGAATTTTCAAAGACTTTTCGTTAGGCATTTCTTTCAGCTTTTGAGTCATCTGTCATAAAAACACTATGAGCCCCTTTTCCTCCAAAACCACGTTAACCCTATAAGTTTTTTTAATTTAATTAAACGCATTTAAATATTCTTCTACTGTCTGATTTAAATGAATAGCACATCCGAAAGTTATGCCACCTATTTCACTGGCTCCTAACAAAAATGTAACAGTTGCTCCATATTGGTCACAACTAGTTGTGGAGTCAACAAATACGATTTCTGATGCAAAACTATATTGATGACTTCTTTCCATTATAGGAGTTACTATGCTTATACATAAAGGTTCTTCATGAAACGATATTAAAATTCCCCAGTTTGGATATTCTTTTATTTTATTCCTTATTTTATCGATATTGGAGCCTATTTGAGGGTTTGTATAATTGTTCATTCTAGTAAAAAGTCTAGTAGGTAATTAGTTGTACTTATTTATTATTTATACAGATTAAATATAAACTCACAGGGTATATGAAACATGAGAAACTAAACTAACAGTTGCTTTAAAAATAAAGGTGCTTTCTGTGTTAGAAAAAAATTCACTCCTATGATTACATTTTCCCATTTCTAAAAACTTCTACAGGCACTTTATAATGCATTATAAGATATTAGCACATCTTCTATTAATACCTGCTTTTTTTTAATGCCTACTTAGTCTATGCCCTGTGTTAAAAAATCTAACTGATGGGGTTGTATTTTGTCAAGATTTAAACAAAATTTTAATATAATTCGAAGGCTCTTTTAATTCCTTATTTATTTTAAGCAAAAATGTTGTAGATAAGTTATCATAAGTTTTGGCAAATAAAATAAATTGAAATCGAATATATTATTCGGCGTTTAAACAAATTGATTTACCTATCAGTTCACATTTAGAAAATCAGATTATTAGTGACCCCGCACATTTCTTATGGAAAATGGCTTGCAGCCAATTTTTCTGAAATTTTGATATGGTGCAGTTATCGATGTCCCGATTAAAAGTTCCCATGGGCACAACCTAATTCTATGACCAGTTTTTGAATTATCATACGTCAAATCTGTTTCTCTTCAGAATTTTGCGGCTTACATATTTTTTAATATATTGTTTATATTTCCTTTATTAGTACATGTAACTTAAAAGTTTTTGCTTTGGGTTTTAGGTCTGAGGGTGTTTTCTTGAAATGTGATACAAAAGTTTCTACAGGGTCTTGCACAAAATAGTGGCGGTAGAGAATTACAATTTTAGAGGAAATCATAAATAACTAGTTCGATCAATTGTGTACATTGAAAAAACTAACTGCTGGATTTCGCTTAATTTTCAATATGTTATTCTTAAAAGCAAGTCGAAGAGTTCCTGCTACAGTTTCAGGTCGCAATGTTATACAGGTGTTAATTCTGTGGCGCACAGCCCGGGTGTCTTAGCGATATACTATACGACTTTAGAGCTAGGTATACTACTCAAAATGTAGTACTATTGTACTGTTTACGAGAAAGCATTGCAAATTGATCGAATGTAATTCAGTAAACACACATATTATTTTTCAAACCTGCCGAAGAGGCGATTTCATATCTTTTATGGGGACAAACAGTTACTATTATATTTTTGAGGACACTGTGAATAAATAAACTAACCAAAATCTACCAAACATAAAATAACCTGACCTTAAAAACTTTTTTGCATAAAAAATTGATAATCGTTTTCACAAGTACTTCAAGAAAATAGCGTTACAATATTTATGCCTTTTCACTTAAAACTAAACAACTAACAACATTTATTTGCATAACTTTAGATAAGCGTTGGAAAAGATTAACTGCTCGTTTTAGAATGGTTAAACTGAAAATTATAATCTACCGATTTCCCGCATCCAAGACTATGTCTAGTAACGCAGTGGATGGATAATGAATTTGTTCTTGATGCCTTGAGTATACCATATACCAAATGAAACTGGCTACATGAGCGCAGCAACCCAATGTTCTGGCACCATAACGGCAGGTGCAATAATAGCCTGTAATAGTATCGTAATCTTGATTATTAATGCTATCCATAACTGGTATCGAGTTCGTAAATGAACCAGTTGTGGATCATCACCTAATATATTACGTTGAAATTCATTGCGTTCTCCTTGTCTCTGCATCGTATCTTGAATATATGAAGGAGACAGATTTATTTGATATGTGCCAATTGTTAGATTTCTTAAATACTCTATAGTAAGACGTGGAAAGTTGGGAAGTTGTTCAATACGGATGCAGCATGCCTGCGTTGCCAGTTCAATCCGAATTTGCGAATTATGAATTTGTTGTGACCTCTGCAACATAATATTTGCAAATGCAACATTATCATCAGGCATATTGATAGGCTCATGATACTTGTTTATGATTGCTCCTGCAATCTTTAAGAAGTGTTTAAAATTAATAGCATGGTGAAATGGAGTGTCTGAGAGAAAAATTTAAACATTGATTTTAAATGACCATTTCGTGCCTCAACTATCCATCTTGTTTTTGTAACTAGGCGGAAATCATTTGCCTCTTCAGTTGTGAGTTGTTGTTGTCCCCTTGGTAATGGAGGAGGCATTCTGTGGTCTATGTCTAGTTTATTTAACAAAGGATTAACATCTCTATAGCCCCTATCTACAACAAATATGTCACCATTTTGAAACCAAGCTCTTAGACCACCCACATTTCGTTCGAATTCTGTACTTAAAATAGCAGCATCATTGTTCTGGCTGTCAGAAAAATATGGTCCCTGTATATCTAACATATAACCATCTGGTGCAACTATTAGAGTGGGTTCCAATAAATGTTTGCCTTGTGCGTGCAGTAGGACTGGCAAACTAGCTTAAAATTACTGCTCTTCGCAATGGGGCTTAAAGTTCCATCTATGTAGGCAATTTCTCTTGGTATTTCTGGATTAGGGTTGTAAAGTTGATTAGAGAAGTTTGTTACATGTCTGTTAATATAATCCTGTCTACCGATAGCTTCAAACACTATATTTTGTGGTACGAAATTTTCAAAAAGATTTTGTCGCACAACCGAAATAGCCATGCTGGCATGTTGTCTGCTTTTGTAGTTGAACAAAACACATAAAAAGTTGGCCGATAAGCCATGTCGAAGTTTACATAGAAAGAACAGTAAATTCTTTTTGCTTATTGACCTAAAAGAACAAATGGAAGTGAATCATTTTTGGATAACTATTGTTTTTACAAAAGTATTTGAAAAAATGTGGAGGTGGTATTTTTTATTAGATATTTCAGAGGAGAAAAGTAAACGGTATATTGCATGCACGCATGCGTAGAGTTAGCTCAAAATCTCAAATAGCAGTGCGTGCTTTGACAAAAAAGGCACTTTAAAGTAAGTATACGGGCGAGCCTTTTCATATTAGCATATTATTAACCAGAATGCCATTTTTAGTGTTTATTTTCGACTGAATAAACCTCTAAATGAAACAGTTAGTCAAAACTATTGCAAAAAGTCATTTTGCTTTCACATGTCAAAAAAATACGAAATACGCTATTGATTTGTTGTCATGGATACAGGCCAGCTAGCCTACTTGATGCATCGACACAAATAAGCCGAGGAATGGTATTTTGCGCTGCATAAAATCGACTTCAATTTTACTTTGCTTACACCCTTTACGACCATCGCGTGCAGGAGAACACCACTTCCCGTAATTGGTAGGCAAGTAACTATTTTACCACTTTTCAATATACTTTCCTCCTTAATGAAACAGGAAAACTAGTATCTCAAGATTCTCAAGTAGTATACCTAGCTCTAAAGTCATATAGTATATCGCTAAGAAACCTATTAAAAATTAAGCGAAATCCAGCCGTTAATTTTTTCAATGTACACAATTAATCGAATTAGTTATTTACGATTTCCTCTAAAATTGCAATTCTCTACCGCCACTATTTTACGTAAGACCCTGTAGAAACTTTTGTATCACATTTCAAGAAAATACCCTAAAACCTAAAACCCAAAGCAAAAACTTTTAAGTTATATGTACTAATAAAGGAAATATAAACAATATATTAAAATATATGTACATGCCTCAAAATTCCGAAAAGAGAATTAGGTTGTGTCCATCATATCAAAATTTCAGAAAAATTGGCCGAAAGCCATTTTCCATAAGAAACGTGCGGGGTCCTTTCTGACAGATTTGTCAAAAATTGGTCTGATTTTCGCGTTGCAAAAAGGGCCAGCAATAAGTATTTCATAAGTCGAATAAAAGTACAACTTTACCCAATAAAAATATCTTATTTTGCTTTCTCATGTATCTACGTACGTATAAAGAGAAAGGTATGTAATCGGTTTAAATGTTCAAACACTTTTTTTTACACTTACAGTTTTGTGGCCTAAACAACACGAAAAACGCATTTTTAGAAAAGAAAACCTCGTATCTCATTGTGTCCGTGTGTGAGTGTGCTCGATATCTTTTGAAACATTAAACCTATTGATAAAAAACAAGTTTTAGAAAAAAAAATTGCGTGTCTGTCTGTGTATCTGTTTGTGTGTGTATCTGTGCGGGATATCTTTTGAACCATTAAAGCTATCAATATGAAATTACGTAGAAAAATTATTTCCCATAAAATCTAGGTCAAGTTCGTTAATGAGCAAAATCCAACCAGTGGTGGGGCATTTTTACAGGACTAGAAAATTAAAAAAATTCATTGCTTCAAATTTTAAAAAGTTACATAATTAAACTAATATTTTTTTGTATAATTTCAAAATAAAAAAATATATAATAACCAGTGGCGCGCCGTTTTTCGGGTACAAATTGTGCATTTTTTAATTTATCAACCAATTTTTTTGAAAGCTAAGTACAAATCATTTGTCAAAATTAGAAAATTCAAAATGGCAGATCAAAAATGAGGGATTATCGTGTTTAAAATCCGATATGACTAAAATTCAGGTATTGTGGGCTATTGATCAATTTTGCAACTTCATTAATTTGTAAAACATTATCTAAATAAAAAAAATTTAAAAACTGCCAATGGCGCACCGTTTTTAGGGTGAAATTTTTTTTGAAAGTTGGGTATTGGTGGTTTTTAAGATTGGTAAGATTAAATCATTTGTCAAAGTTAAAAAATTCAAAATGGCGATTCAAAAATGGGGAATTATCGTGTTTAAACACCAATAAGAGTCATATTCAGGTATTGTTGGTTAATGTTCAATTTTGTAAATTTGTTAATTTGTAAAACATTAAATAAAAAGAATTTTAAAACTGCCAGTGGCGCACCGTTTTTACATATATGAGAAAGCATTATGGTAGATAATTTGGCAGCGGTGTTTTTATTCCAACGATTGGTATATCCATTTAAATATTTAATATTAGATTTAAATTAAATAATTATAACAGTATGTAGCAATGCAGCGAATAATTTATTTCAAAGGAATACTTACCTTGATGGTGGTATTTAATCCTAACCGCATTAACCTATCAATACGTCTATGTAATCGTGGTATTGTGTCGAACTAAGATGTCTATTTGGGCTTTGCATTTTTTATCTCGCGATATTATTTAATACTTTATTTTTGATCCGTGCTGACATATATCGCGTTTTCTAAATAAATATTTAATTGGATCTTTATAGTTTTTTAACGCAATCCAATTTGTTTTCGTTAAGTTTGACAGGTTTTTTACCCATACCGATGTATCTTTTTCCGGAAATTCCGTAGTTTTGTTTTATATTCATACTCTTCCGTTTCTTTGTGATGTATACTGTTTAATAATTTGCAATTGCTATCAAATTGCGTCAAATCTACATTCACGGACATATTAAAAAAATAGATACTCGGACAAATGCGCGCGCGTATATCATTGTACGCTTTGGGAAATCATCAACTCGGATAGGGTCGGAAATTTCCGTACCCTATCCGAATTGACGATCCCGTTCATGAATTCGTATAGGAACGAAATTTAGCGGCCAGGCACGCGCCGTCCATATGGGCAACTCGTGCGTTGCACGAGGGCGCCGTGGATGCAAAGGAGCCTGTCGATGCCTCTCAATTTATAAATTTTCAACAATACAAAAAAATAAAATTGTGTTCCCGTCATTTGAAAACGAAAATAGTAGTAATTATTTATTATTTTACAATAATTACAGTTTTCTGCGTGCAATTTCAGCGAGTTTTATTTTGTTCAAAAAAAAAATAAAATAAATAAACATAGATAAATCATTCTTTATTCATAATAAAGGCTTAGTCATTTGTCGTGTTGCGTTTCAACTTGTATTTTAACGAGTATACAATTATTCGTGTTGTAACTTGCGTTCTCCGACTTGTATTTCGACCTCCTACACAAAAAGAGTTTACTTGATAGATTTGTTAATTATATTTATTATATTATCATACCGTTTGATAAATAGTTAATAATAAATAATTTTAATAGTGTTATTTATTTACCTAGTAAATTTTGTGTTCGCTTAATCGTTTATTACTTAGTTATTAGTTGAATTTACTTAAAAGCTTCTATCTAAGGTAAGTTAAATAAGTTTTGTAATCAATTTGGTGGAGAAGTAACAGTTATAATAAATGTTTTCAAGTTTAAGCACTAAATAGTTTTAATTGTTACCCATCTTGTTTTAAAGAAACTACTTTAAAGTTTTGCCGCAACCGCAGGAATACTTAAAAATTTAAACTTTTTCTTTTTTATTAATTTTCACGATTGAATTATTTTTGCAATTAATAAAATATGAAGCGAATCAATTTGGATTTATATATATATATATATATATATATATATATATATATATATATATATATATAGTCTAAAGAGGAAAAAAGAAACATTCCAGATATGAAAACTTATTAAACAAACGAAAACGAGAAGAAAACTTAGAAAAAACTAATGCAAAAATAACATTTTTTCAAAAACCAACTATTTCTCAAGAAAATGAAGACCTTCTGTCTACATCAAATTAGAATCTAAACCAAGTAGCAGCCAAACGGTGTCCGATTTCTTGATTCCTACAGTATGCTCAACTACTGATGAAGAACTGCTGGAGAAGAAATTTGAAGGCAATGTCAATATTCATCTACAATCAACTACTAACCAATATTTTAAACTTGATGACGGCGAAGAGATATTTTTGCCATTTTCTGAGGATTCAGGGTTATGGACAAAAGTTTTATTTCCCCAACATGTTCAATTATTAGTAGATAATGGACCAGGTCATTATCAGATTAAAAATCAGATTTACCCTAAAGACAAATCAGTACGTAAGTTTTCTGACACGTATTTTACGTTAAACGAGAATGGTTGTTATATTCTAAAGAAAAGAATTCTGTATATTATTTTTATAGCAAAATCTTTAATGTTGCAAATTCTATGAAAACTATAAAATTGGTAACGAGAATGGGTTTAATGATTGGCATCATTTAAGTGAACATTAAGTTACCACGAAAAAAGTAAGTTACATTTCCAGAATTTGAAGTAATGGACAGATCTTTTAAATCGAATGAAAAAGAATAAAACTATAGATTCTGAAGCACAAAAGATATTCAATAAAGAAACAAAATATTGCCATACGGTTATTGAGCGTATTATTTATACGGTTCAAGTTTTGGCTGAACAGAACTTAGCCTTTCGAGGTACTACTTATAAATTATATGAAAAAAATAATCGCGACTTTTTGAAATGTATCGAAATGATCGCAAAATTCGATCCTATTATGTCTGAACATGTCAACCGGTCTCAAATGAAAGCGCATGTGCCTCATTATCTTGGGAAAAAAAATTCAAAACGAAGTTATAACTTTATTAGAAAGTAACGTTAGATCTAAAATTTCAAACATGGCGAAAGAAGCTAAATATTTTTCAATTATCCTCGACTATACACCCAATGTCAGCCACCAAGATCAGATTTCAGTATGTATCAGATTCGTCAATTTAAACGATTCGGGAATTAGTATTGAAGAACACTTCCTAACTTTTTGTTCTATTACTGGTGAAGGTTTAACAATAAGCATACCGGTTTACAAAAAAAAATTAGTATCAATCCAAGAGCATTTGTACCCTGTTGTAACCATAGTTTGAACGTTGTCGTTAACGATGCCACAAAGTCAAATACATTATTCGTAAATTTTTTTCTATAGTTCAAGAACTTTATAACTTTTTCTCGCCCATCGATGGGTGATTTTGTTTTAAAGCCGTTGTCAGATACCAGACGGTCGAACCGAATTGATGCTTTAACACCCTTAAGGTATAAACGAGGCGAAATATACGATGCTCTTTTTGAAATTACTTCTGTGCAAAATTTTGATAATGCTGTGAAGAATGTAGCTATGGAACGTGCTAAAAAATTTGAATTTGTAAGCATGATGTTTTTCAAAGATTATATTCCAAACGGTTCTAGATAATGAGATGCGGTTTTCACAGTTAGGTTTAAAATTATTGTACGTTTTGTTGTGACAAATTTATATAAATGGCCTACTTCCGGTTCACCCGCTATAAAAGTGGCGTGTTTTCAGACGATAGTAGATGTTATTTTTAAATAGGACACCCTGTATATTAGAAATATCCTAAGAGCCACATATTTTAAGGGTACCTTAAAGTTTAAAATCGGTACACAGAAAGCGAAGTTCGAGAACTTTACCTGGGATACTGCAATGATTCAGATATAAAGTCGCAATTGCCATAAACACAACTTTATTAGCTAGTAACTAAAAGTGGTAAATAAACAGCTAAGAACATTCGTAGGACACTCTAAAATAAATGTTCGATGTGTCTGCCTTCTTGGTCTATCCATTTGTGGATTCGAACCATTAAGTTGTCAAATGCTGCTGCCAACATTTCAGGAGGAATATTTTCCATGACTTGCCGTATGTTATTTTTTAATTCCTCAATAGTTGCAGGCATCGGATTGTATGCTCTATCTTTCACATAACCCTATACAAAAAAAAAAACGGAACAGTCAGGTCTGGAGAATTTGGAGCCCGTATTATTGGTCCACTTCTACCAATCCAATTGTTTCCAAACTGTTGGTTAACAGATTCTCTTGCTACGTTGGAATAATGGGGCGGAGCTCCGTCTTGTTGAAAGTATAGATTTTGGTTTAAAATAACATCTTGTTCTAACTGGGAATAGAAACAGTTTTACAACATGTCGGTATAATTATTGCCGCGAATAATAATAATCCTAACATTTGGATCTATTCTGTACAAGTCTGTTAGATTGTCACATATAGACTCCTTTACCAAAGTCCAGATTGTTAATTTTCTGTGGAACCTGAATTTTGTATGGTTTTAATTTGAGAACTTTTAGAATTCTGAAAATTTTTGTTTTGTCCATTTCCAAATTTGATGCTATTTTTTAATTAAAATTTTGGATTTCTGTGTACCACCTCATAAACAGATAAAAATTCTTCTAAGTTTGTATTTACAGTTCTCTTTTTCTAGATATAGAAGCAGTATTCCTAAATTTGGTTAACCATGTTTTTATGGTATTTATAGCAGGAGGATTATTGTTGAACCGTTTCTAAATTCTCTTCTAGTCTGAATATAGGACTGAGTTTGGACATATAAAAATATTGTTTGAGATTTTTGTAAGCTGTATACCGCATTTTAAAAATTAAACACTTTAGTTTGCTTGAATGTGACGTCTTATCAATGACAGCAATACGTATTTTTGTGATTTGTCATATTAAATAATCCTTGATTGTTATGAATTGTAAGACTCATTAGTTATTGCAGTACCCCAGTTAAAGTTCTCTAGCTTCGCTTTGTGTGTACAGATTTTAAACTTTAAGGTACCGTTACAAAGTAAAAATATCTGACTCTTAGGATATTTCAAAACAACAAAACTTACAATAATTTTAAACCTAACTGGAAAAACCGTATTTCATTATCTAGAACCATTTGGAATATATAAGCTTTTAAAACAGTTCAGAATATTGAGACAATATTCCGGAATATAAAATCCTACTGTGGATAACTATACATCTGTTAGATTAGGCAAAAACTTGAAGCTAGTTGTCTAGTCATTAGAGGCTTAACAATGCATAGAGCGTGATGGTCAGCATTTCGATTTTGAATTCTGAAATTAAAACCTTCCTCCTTTAAATCGGTCCTTTAGCCACAACAATAATAGAAACAATTTCAGAAACTATAGTTAAAAAAATACAAATTTAAGGGATTTTCGTATAAAGTTTTTTTGGCCGATATTTTAGGTTAGAACAAGATATCGAGATCGGTTTTATGGATTTTAGGCATCATTTAGCTACTTGTTCATGAAAATGCCATACCAATGCATTTAATTTTGTTGCAAAATTAACCGTTTCTGTCGGAATATCGAACAAAGTCTCCGCTTGACATTGAAACTAATAAACTTTAATTATTTTAACATTTGTAAGAAGAAAGCTGTTTTCAAGCAAGTTTGTTAAAATCGGATTAGCTTTTGAAGATAGGGTGATTCAAGTAAACCTTGAATACTACCATTTTTATTTTTACGATACGTCAAAAGTGCCAAACAAAAGTTCACATTAATCCTCGACTTCAAAGATCAGTTATTTAATATTAGGTTAATATTTCAGAATTACAGAAACATCACTTTTTAGATTCAAGATTGCAGTTATAGCGCTAAGGGCCATTTCAGAAACTAAAATATTTTCCAGGTTTGTATTTTAACCTTGGAAAACCTTTTCGCATATCTACGATGGATAGTTTCAGATACAGTACGCATTCTTAGTTTGCACCCTGTACATATATTAAGCAAAGTTAATATATTCTCCAAAATTTTACAAACTCAAAATTTTAATATTGGGCAAGCGTGTGCTGGTTTAAGTAATTTAATTGATTTTTAAAAAACTGTCGTTCAGATAACAGTTTTAATGAATTATTAGAAGAAGCTAGGAAAGTCGTTTTTTTTATTAGATATCAACCCAAAATTTAGAGATGAAGGCGTTTTAATACCCCGAAAAGTTACAAAACAATTTAGTTACGAAGGTGACGATGAACCAATATAAAATGAAGAATTAAAATTTAAAGTACATTGTTTTTCTAATTTGATAGATATTACTAGAACATCTTGTAACGATAGATTCGAACTGTTGTCTGCCCATGTGGCGATTTTCAAATTGTTATGGAATATTTCTGAATTTAACAGTCACTCTGAATCGGAACAGCTGGAGTTTTCTACAAAACTTGAAGGTATATTGAGTGATAAAAATCGAAATGAATTTGATATAAATGGGATAGAACTTATGCAAGAATTGCAGTTTTTGCAGAATTTTGAGAAAAGTGTCACTTATTCGCCAATTACTACCCTAAATTACATTGTACCCAATAATTTGCATTATTCTTACCGAAACACTTTTGTGGCATTACGAATTTTATTGAAAATGCCAGTTTCCATAGCCACAGCCGAAAGATCGTTTTCCAAATTAAGAACCATTTAAAAACTATTTACGTTCTACTATGGTACAAGAACGATTGGAAAATCTTGCCATCGTTTCAATCGAGTCTACTTTAATTCAAGTGTTAGACATTGAAACGTTAATACAACAATTTTCAAAAAACAAAGGGCGTAAAGTCCAGTTCTGTTAAAATATGTTCAACGTTCCAATAATTTTGTTTAAAATTTTTGCATTTATGAATACGATTTTTAAAATTTAAAATTACTATATGTTATTTTAAAAATAATCTAACATCCCATGTTAATTCATTTCTATTAACAGTTTTGCCCATTTCGGTAAGTATTCGTATGATTTTTAACTTGAAACATTCTAAGCTGAATGTGTGTAAGATAGAACTTAAAACAAAAAAAATTCTACTATTTTATAACACGGTTTGTTAATTTTTTTATAACAATGCATAGAGGAGCACTTTTTTTTTGCATCGATGGATACAAGTGGGGCAGGTATCTCTAACGCTAAAAAACGTAAAATTACTTTCAAAAAGCCTAACAAACTGGCGGAGGTGGAGTTATTAGCTTTTATAGAGGTATCTAGTGACGAATTATTGAGTAGTGATGACGACAATAATTTTGTACCGGATGATTTAGAGCCTGAAGAAAGTACGGATGATGATGATGGAGGTAGTTGTTTTGCTCATTTTTTTTTGTTTCGTGTATACAATTTTATACCTTTATTACAGAAACAGACGTATCGATTCCTCCAAATCAAATCAAACAACAAAGGCTCGGACAAGCACCTATACCTACAACTCATGACTGCTCAAATGTGCCTATAAACATGAAACATTTTCAATTTTCTAAAGCTAACAATTTACTGCAGGCAATTCCTGGAGACAGTGAACCTGTGCATTATTTCCTTGCTATTTTTGGCAATGAAATTCTGGATTTATTTGTAACTGAAACAAACCGCTACACCGAAGGGGTGTTTATGTCTGCATGTATTACAGAAAAATCTAGAATTACTAGATAGAAACCGGTGACGTCCGAGGAAATGCTGACGTTTATTGCTCTAGTTTTACACATGGAAACAATAAGAGTGAATCGTTTCAAGGATTATTGGAAATCCATTATTTAGCTTGAAGACTTATTGTAGATTTTTTCAACAAGATGGCCGCTCTGTATTGCCCAGAAAAAAACCTATCGTTAGATAAGTAGATCGTGTTATGGCGGGGACCTTTAGTGTTCCGACAATATATAAAAAACAAGAGGCAGAAATACGGCATCAAGGTGTATATGTTGACTGAAGCGAGCGGTGTGAGCCTGAAATTCATTGAACACAAGGGGGCACTAGATGTCGGTGGAGGAAAAGGTCACACGACAAAGGTTGTTCTAGATCTTCTGGATACATATTTAGACTCTGGATATTCTGTCTATATAGACAACTTTTACAATTCATTTGAGTTAGCGGACCAGCTAACACGTCGCAATACTTACTGTATCGGAACTCTCAATGCAAAAAGGAGAAACAACCCCAAACAAATTATTGATAAGAAACTGAAGTGGGGTGAAACAGTTGCGGTATATTCAAACGATATAATGGTAGGTAAGTGGAAGGACAAGCGGGCGTTCTATACATCTCAAATGAACATGAAAATCAAATGACAGAATACCTTGGTTGAGAAACCGTAAGAAAGAAAAGCCTGCTCCGATGAAGTTGGGCATCCTTTTCATTCAAATGATGCCAATATATTCATTTATGTTGTATAAAAAATATACAAATCGCAATATAAATTTGTATGATTTTAGAATTTCAGTATTAGAAAAACTTCTGCATATTGAAGTAACTAGAACCCCCAGGGTAAGAGATCCAGGAACACATATCATTTCAAAAAATAACAGTGGTGAATGGAAAAGGTGAGCCAAATAGGAAACGTTGTAGGGTCTGTTCTCAGAAAAAGATTCAAAAAATGACACTGTACCATTGCGAGAAAGGTCCTCAACAACCTGGTTTATGTGTAGGATAATGCTTTTTTATGCAAGTTACGTCCCCATTCTTGTATTTTGAGAATTTTATGTTTATGTTTATTATTTTTCTAGAATAGCAAGTGTGTTTATGTTTTTCTTGTATTTTTGTGGTTTTTTTGCAAAAATGCATATTTTTATTTGTTCCTGCAATCATTGTTTTTTACCTTTTGTAAACTACACCAAGAATTTGTTACACGGAGAATTTTTTGCCCAGGTGTGCATGTCACGGATCTGTGACAACGCTTTTTGGGTAGACGGAAGCACAAGAAGGATATATTGATAATTTATTTATCGCATACAGGTTGTCCGAAATTTGGTCACCCATTACACAATTGTCAGAGTTGAGAAATTTCGTTCTTTCAAGTGTGACACCCTGTATATTATTGGATGATCGGATGCAAAATTTGATTCTGCATCGATTTACTATAACTTTCACTATACCAATTTGCAACGGTTTTCTTCTTAATCCATATTTTTTATTATAAGCCGATGAAACTTCAAAAGTCCTAGCTAGTAAGCCTTGACTTTGACCGGAATAAAAACAATGCTGAGTTTATGTCAAAGCAGTATCAGCTCAAAGATTCGTTAGGTATCTACGTACAGTTCGAGCTAGTGATTTTGTTAATTTTCTCAAATCCAGTTTATAATGGAGAATATTGAAAAATATTGCAATGATGAAGTGTTAAATTTGTTGTATGCGCATCGTGAATGTGGACGAACTGTCAGACGATGACTCCCGGAAAAATCACAATAATCGAAGATCAGTTTATGGCAACCGGTAGTGTAAAAGTAACTCGAAATCACCTAAAACCCGTAATATAATGAAGATAACGAAGCGATTTGGATATTTCAAGAGTATCAATCCACAGAATATTAAGAAAACATAAAATGCATCCTTTTTGTAACACGGATTACGTCTTAGTAATGAGGCAAGGCGAGTCGACTTTTGCCTAAAAAAATGCATAAGATTATGTGGACTGATGAATGAAAACTCAGCAGACAAGCAATTATATCGACTACTGGACACAAAATAATCACATGTCATAAGGGAACATAATTACCAGGACCACTTTAATTTGAATGTTTTTTGTTTAATTATGGACAATAGAGTTGCATATCAAGCGTACGATGAAAATTTGAATGGGGCTAGATATCTGTAGATACTCAGAGGGTTTGTTGGTGATTTCCTAAATGCTCTACCTCCACGTGACAGACAGTTGTATCAGCTTGATGGTGCTACAACACATTCGACTACACCTGTACAACAGCCTTGATGTTCGAGGATCGGTGAATTGGCCCACAGGAACCATGGAACTGCCCTTTAGACTTTCACCTCTGGGGCCGTATAAAAGGACTAGTGCACTCTAGGTCTGTACAAACTAGAGAGTAATTATTAAACCGTGTCCATAACGCGTTTACTAATCTAAATCCAGACGAACGTCGGAGGTCTGTTTCGCAAGTAATATATGACAGAATTATTCAAAGTCTGAACCGGAATGGCGGTCATGTAGGACAGTTATTGTAATTTTATATTCATTTATTATTAGTTGTCATTATGTTCCAATTTTTTTGTCTTTCATTTGTTATTACGTTTTAATTTTGTTATGTTCCTGTTCTAATTAAAGTGAATTTTTGCCGTTTTAGTCATGTTATTTTATTTCGAAAAACATGTTTCAGTTTCTGCCAAAATTAACATTACAATAGAAAATGTGGATTAACAAGAAAACCGTTGGAAAATGATACAGGAAAAGTTATAGCGAATCAATCCAGATTCAAATTCGGCATATGACCATACAATAATATACAGGGTGTCATATTTAAAAGAACGAACTTTTTCAACTTTGAAAATGATGCAATTGGTCATCAAATTTTGGCCACTGTGTATGCGATAAATTAATTGTCAATGTGGATTTCGAAAGTAACATTCTTGCATTTCCGCCTACCCCAAAAGTACTTACCATCAGCCGAAAATGGGTAAAAGGAGTAGTGTTAAAAATAAGACATCTTTCAAACTTTTAAAAAGAATCAAGGTATGAAACGGTTGAAAATAGGTATAAGGAAACCTGATAGAACTCGTCATGAAATTTGCTCCGGAATCCAAAAATGAAATAATATATCGGATGTTTTTACCTTCAATCCGACCCAAAAAACTTCACTTTTGCACCATCGAAATTCGAAATTTATTAGTTATGACTAGTGAAGCTCATTGTCATATGGATGGTACTGTAAATAAACAATATGAGGTACTAGACAGACTATTCATTAAAACAATTTGTTGAGAGTCCGTTACATTCACCTAAAGATACCCTCTGGTGTGGAGTTGGTCAATTTGTAATTTTTGGATCCTTTTTCTTTGTAAAAATGATTTAAGACAATTAAGTACTTCAGATTGTTATGTCGCAATTTTACAAACTTTTGCAACTGAAAAAATAAAGCGGGTTGGAATAGATCCCAAAACTCTTTATTTCCAGCAACATCACGGTCTTCGTTAATAACACGTTTTTACTACCATTTTACAAAACCCATAATACTTTAATGTTTTTAATGTTTGCTAAATACAGGGTGTTTGATACCAAATAGCGCGAAATTCAAAATTCAACTGTATATATGCCCCTTTAAACATACCTCTCCTCACATGATCGGTTATTGTAAGGACAATCTAAGAGGTGGAACGTAGAGAGATGAATGATAATGCGACGATAATAATAATAATAAATGTGACAACAACAAAAATTCCGTTATTTCTAAAATCTGAAAACAAGAAGAAAACAGTAATTTTCTGATTATGTAATTTAAGATGAAAAAAGCAAAAAAAGTTTAAAAATAGAATTTCTCCAAGCTTTATTTAGATACTTTAATGTTTAAAATAAATGTAGGATTATAATTCACGATTATTATACACATTTAAAAAACTGAGCTTTTTTGGGTTTTTTAATGATGCATTTTTTATATTTGTTACACAAATCTATAGGTTTCGGTAACACTTACAGTTATCGTCCGCAGTAGTAATAAAATCTTTTAGAGTTGTTTAAGATGTTGAAACAAATTTATAATCGTAAGTGTTATTTTACAGTGAAAATACAATGTAGTACTTTTAATATAATTAGTAAGTTTAATTTCAATATAATTAATGTTATCTAAATGTATAGATTTGTGTAACATAAATACAAAAATACACCATTAAAAATCAAAAAAGTTAAGTATTTTAAATTTATGGATTAATCTACTAAACACTTTTAAAATTAAGTTTATGGTATTATATGTAACTACTATGTTAACACTGTTTGAAAACGCGAAGTTAATGGCGAAACGTCACATTTTTAAATTAAATATAAATTAACTGGAGAGGTATATTTATATCAGGTGTTCCTTAAATACGTACCCAAACTTCAAGGGATGATTCTTCGAGTGATTTTAAGAAAGTTTATATAAGCATAGGTCCGGTAATGCTTTGTTTTTAAGATGAAGGGTGTCAACTTTTTTTTTAATCGTTATTTCGTAAAAATCTAAATAACCCTTCAACCGACTTTGTTGAAATTTGTTAATGTTATTTATGGTATAAATGGGCTAATTTGGCCCTAACTAGGTTAAAATCATTAAATCCAATGGCGTACCGGAGAGCACCTTAACCAATATTTTGCCAAAAAAGAAATGTGCGCCACTGACTTTTTTAAAACTTTTATATTTTCGCATTAAGCAACTAAAAATACAACTTTTATGTCTCTTGAATTCTTTTCGTATCTTGCTTCGTTTGTGAGAACAAAAAATAAAAATCACTTTATTGCATGTCCTTGTACACAATCGAAAGACTTTTTAAAATAATAAATCAAAATTTATATTCTTGAACTATTCTTTTGAGAAAATCATAACAAAAACTTTGTGTACCTACTGATGAACTAGGTCCAAAAAATCTGATGTTACGTTAGTAAGCGATATATAAGGCAAAAAAGAAAACACCTTACGTACACAACGATGCCAAAACGCGTTCCGCATTACGAGATGGTGTTTGTCAGTTAGTATAAGTATTTTTAATCGATTCATATTTCCGATTATGTGAGATTTACAGAAACTAAACTAAAGAATATATTCTATTGGTTATATTTAACAAATCAATTAAAAAATAAATGTAAATACCTGTGCAAATTATTTGATGATGAAAACATGTAACAAACATATTTAAATTATTTATTAAATAAATCATGAAAGGTTCTTTGCCCATATTGCCATTTAAAATAATTGAAGGATTCACTACCGTACCCAAGAGCATGACGCGCCACTGCTTTTATCATATCCCCACGAGAATCAAAATCGCATTTTTGCCATTTTTTGCATAAACCAATTGTTTTCATAATAATATACAAATTTGAAAGTTAAATTAAAATATAAAACATTTTATTGTTTGTCCATTTCCGTCGCCCGCCCTGAAGATTGATTCCGTGTACATGTACACTTTTAAATACATTGCACGTGCAAGTTCAATAAAGAGATGGTGGCTGATGAATGGATCAAGTAACGCCTGGTGTAAAGTAAATTATGCTTAATAAATATTTCTTTTCAGAATGTCACTACAAGTCAACAATAGAGCTTCTCTAAAAAGTATAAGAATAGAAAAACAAGAACCTGCAATTAATTGTGACGGAGGTGTAGAATCAGATAGTGATATGAGTATATCGGCTGAAGAAGAAGTAGGTTCAGGATCTGACAGCGAGCAAAGAATTCGTGTGCGACCTGTACAAGAAATCTGGGAAACAAGCACAGTTTGGAATTCACTTATGGTGGGTAAATTAAAGATTGTCTGGTGTAACTAAGTAATAGCTTTTAGTTGTTAGAACATGCAAACGTTATTGTAGAATTAATAAATAATCAAACGTTAGACCAACTCCTTTTATACAATAACGTAAAAAAGACGGGTCTACTAATAGGGGCTTGGCTGGGTAACTCCGCAGCTATAAAATTTTTACTCGGAGAAGGTGCGGTAGTACACGTCACAGACTGTAGTGGAAGGTAAGTCATTGCCTATTTTTACAATTTAACTTAAATAAAATGTTGAACAGAACCCCTTTACACTTAGCAGCTTGTTCGGGTAATTACGAATGCATCAAGACACTTTTGGATGCTGGAGCAGCTGTAACTGTATGGGACACTGCTCATAAAGCGACACCAATCCATTGCACAGCGAGTAGAGGATATTTAGCATGTACCAAACTTCTCATTAGAAGAGGGGCCGAAGTGAATGCGGGTATTACTAATAAAAGTCCATTGCATTACGCTGTTCAAAGTCTTGCCGCTGATTGTGTCAAAGAATTGTTAGAAGCAGGAGCAATTCCGAATACTCCTCAGGTAATTAATTATACAGCTAAAAAACATTTTAAACTACTAAATATTACAGGTTTACACGGAAGCTCCATTGCACGTTGCAGCAGCGCTGGGATCCACAGAAATAATAAAGCTTTTAATAAAACATGGAGCTGCAGTTACGGTCCAATGTGGAGCAGAAAAAACAACAGCCCTTCATTTAGTTGCAGAAGATGACAATGTGGAATCTGCACGCCTTTTACTAGATGCAGGAGCTCACATTATGGCACTAAATAAGAAGTTACAAACCCCTCTTCATTTAGCAACCTTATCCCAATCAACGGAAACTATGCACTTATTACTAAGTCGTGGTGCTAATCCAAATGCAAAAGATATTAATGGTAGAACTCCACTTCACGGTGCAATTGCCAAAGCTTCACGGTGTGAATGTATTAAAATGTTACTCAACGCAGGAGCAAATGTTAATGCACCAGATGCATTTGGCTATACTCCACTACATTTAGCCGCACTCAATGAGTACTCTCAATTTGTAATGATGCTCATAAACAACGGAGGGGATGTAACGGCAAGAACAAATGGAGGAATTTCAGTTCTTACATTTATCACCAGAAGAACACCTGATGTTATTCCCAAATACATAGCGCGGTTTGATTCTGCCATAAAGCTAAACGATCACGAACTTGGAGATGTTGATTGTGAATTAAAATTAGATTTTAGGGTACTTGTTCCATCTCCATGTAAAGGTGAAGCGGAATTATTACTAAATTTCATCGAAGTTGGTCATAGAGATATTTTAAACCATCCATTATGTGAAACTTTCTTACACCTAAAATGGAAGCGAATAAGAAAGTTTTTTCTATTCAGCTTATTTTATCATACACTTTTCGTTTCACTATACACCGGTTACATCTTGGGAGTCTTCCTTAAAAATTGTCCCTCTAAAAGAATTGCCACAGATAATTGTAAAACTCCAATGTATGTTACAGTTACTGGTTACATTCTCATTTGGTTTAATTTTCTATTTATGGCTAAAGAGATTTTTCAATTAGCACATAACTGGTCAAGTTACCTTAAACATTGGGAAAACTGGTTACAGTGGTTAATAATATTAAGCGTTTTCCTCTGTGTTTTTCCAAACAAACACATGGATATAAGAAGTGCAGTTCACAGTTGGCAACATCATGTAGCCGCAATTGGAATTTTTCTTACGTGGGTGGAGCTTATGATGATAGTAGGTAGATTTCCAATATTTGGACTATACGTTCAAATGTTTACAACGGTATCCATAAATTTTTCAAAATTTCTTTTAACATACTCATGTTTAATCGTAGCCTTTGCATTAAGTTTTGGTGTCCTTTTCCCAAATTATAAATCATTCAAATTGGTTGGATGGGGCGTACTAAAGACTGTTATAATGATGTCCGGGGAATTAGAGTTTGAAGATATGTTCTACGACGAGAACTACCCCATTTTGTATCCCATTACTACACATATAATGTTTTTTGCATTTGTTCTCCTCCTTACCCTTATTTTAAGTAATTTATTAGTTGGTTTGGCCGTAAACGATATTCAAGGTTTATTTCAAAGTGCGGGATTAGATCGCTTAGTACGACAAGCAGAACTGGTTGCCCATCTAGAAAGTATGTTATTTTCTAGATTGTTACGATGTGCTCCAAAAAGGCTTTTAAAATGGTTTTATAAACAAGCTCTCTTATTAAAATCACATCATCATTGGGCATTATATGTACGACCCAACGATCCTAGAGAAGAACGTATTCCAAAAGAATTAATAAAAAACATTTACCGATTAGTTGCCGAACAAAAAGAAAAATTAAAAATCCGAAGTCGAGTTAGTAATCGTAAAAAATGTCATAGACACATGTATAGTATGCAATCACCGCCAGTCTCCAGACTAAATTCTAACGTAAGTGGCGTCTCATCAATTGATCAACTGGAGTTACTACGCAAGGAATTTCTAGAATGGAATAAAATTATTTTGGAAAAATTTGAACAACTTAGCAAATCTATGAACGAAGAAGAAAGGTAGTATTAGTCGATTTGAAAGTAGTTAAATTATACTAAAAACACTCTTAAAATGTTAAAATAAAAAAATACATATATGAGTTTTGAATTTAAAACTATCATCATGAACCCAGTGCGTAAGAACCAAACATCTTGATCGGTTAGTTTAATATTAATCACTCCAGCAATACTTTGATGATAATGGTAATTTCCTTACTCTCTAAATGTTAGTGTGATCTAAAATCCATTCACAAGCAAGTAAGCACAGGGTGGATCAGTGAGTTTAGTGCCTTGCAGCTAAATAGATGTGTGGTTTAGACAAAAGCTCGATCTAGAACTGACAACCACATCGTGACTACGTCCTAACCCCCGTAATGTGGGTGCTCTTCAGGATAAAAAATTCCTGAAGATGATAGAACATCAAGTTCTTGAAACGGTTGAAAAAATTTAAAGAGCGGAGAAAAAGCTCAATTAAAAACTTAATAACAAACACTTGGCGAATAGAACCCGAAGTGACAGAAATTCTAGTCGGAATTTAATCATTCAATCCGCACACTATAAAGCCTTCCTGTCATCAACACAAAATTCAGTAAAAAACTAGAAAAGCAAAAATCATGTATTGTAAAGACTCAAAACGGAAATCCCTTATATCACACACCCACATACATTTTGTTAACAATTTTTTACCACAAACATAGGTGGTGTGGAACAACACACGACCGTCCAACCTACAAACTGGAAATGAGAAGAAATTAAATAATACATTTTTTAGGATAATTATAGACTGGCAAATAATGATACTATTTTATAGACCATTTAAATTAGAGAATTTAAACGAATCACAAATTTCTGCGGTGTATTTTTATAAAATATTTGAATCAAAAATCCATCGTAAGCCAAACGGCAAAAAATTTAGTCGGTGCAAAGTGCCAAAATAACAAAATTGCAAAAAAAAAACAAGATGTTTAAATAATTGACAAATTTCTGCCAAAGAGAATTTCAAATATTTTATGCAATTAGATATCAGTTTAAATAAAACTGTAATTCTTTTATTTCGCTTACGAGGGAATAAAATACATCGCTGAAATGTGTCATTCGTTCATTCATAATCTCATAATGTATTAACTTTAAATTGTAAAATGGATGCGTTATATACTACATATGTACGTGTATATGTAGGTTAGGTTGGAAGGCAAAAATGTACATTTAGTATTACATACTTTTTCTAGTAATATAATTTAATAATGTAAAACTGTTAAGTACCGTGTGTTAAACAATTTCGTTAGACAGTAGGTTTTGTATAACCTGATTTTGCAATGTTTTCGAGTGAGAGAGGCCACAGGCTGAGTACGAATACGAATTCACAGATTCGGGTTTGAGATCCGTCAGTTGACAATAAAATTTAAACTAATAATTTAAAGTTTGAGATGCACTGGTTTCAAGAAATGGAATGAATGAATATTGAAAGCTTTGCAATCTCAAGGGCGAGCAATTCCGAGAGTCATTCATCAAAAAATATCGTACGCCTGATTTGAATGTGATTTCATGTGACTTTTGTAAATCTGATTTTAAGAATTATCCCTCGTGGTGGGGTCCCGAACGCAACTCAATTGTGCGGTTAAAGATAGGTATTTATATAAATTATGTACACTGTGTCCCATGTTGATTGCGAGCAGAGATAGAAAGATTACGGTTTTCGAGACTCTTCTGCTTTTTCGTGAAACGAAAGATGCCACAAACAGAATTGTCATAGTCCTTTTAGTATTTGAAATTCAAAATTTGCACATTTTAAGCACCCCTCGTAACTGATTTGTCTTGTAATTTATCGAAATGGTGAACAGTGGGAGTTATGCAGTATTTTCCGAAGAATTTAGTGGCGTGCATAGTTTTCCCCACAAAAAGTCAGTTTCTTCGCAATAAACCAACGTTTTTTTTTTAATGAAACACCCTGTATATATTTTTATTAGATAATAGAGCTTACTCTCAGCTTTCAATATATATATATATATATATATATATATATATATATATATATATAGTGTGGCGCACTTGCATTATTAACATCAAAAATGAAAGTCACGTTAATTTAACATTTTGATGATATAGTTGGCCATGATAAAACAAGGTTAAGGGTTAGGAAGTTTTATGCATAAAAACACCAAATTAAAAACTAAACATAATACCTATAACTTTACAAGCCTAATATAAATTACTACAAGAGATGTTCGAACTGATGACCATACTATCTTATACATACTTAACACACTCTTCCAATTCGTTCTATAGAATTAAGCACAATAATATGGTGATTTTGTAAATGTCAGAAAGCTTCTCTGAACTGAATTTGTCAAACGTTCAATGTTATCGTATTGCGTTTGATATATTTTACTTTGCTAGTGACCGCATAAAAAGAAATCTACGACTGACAAGTCCTGAGACCTAGGAGGCCATCTCATCGGCCCGTCCGTGCTGATCCATCTATTACCAACATTGTTTTCCAAAAATGGGCGTATAATTTGCGCATTGTGAGATGGGGCTCCATCTAGTTGGAAATGAATTTGGTTCAAGCGAGCTAAAGGAATGTCATCTAATAATTCAGGCACAACCATTTCTAAAATGTCCAAATATCTAGGAGCGGATAAGTTCCCTTCGAAAATGTAAAATTTTATTTTTGATCCTAATATAAAGCAGAAAACGTTTAGTCCAAATCGTGCTTGTTGTCTTTGGGGGAATATTTAGTGTTGATTTTCTTGAGACCAGAATCTGCTATTGTGCCCGTTTAAAACACCTGAATTGCTAAAATGTGCCTTGTCTGACATACGGCATTTCAAGCACTGCTGTTGAGCATCATTTTGTAACGGGCGTATTACCTGCGACTATTACTTTTGCTTGCATACACCTTACTACAAAGAGTAATACTTGGGGTTATTTTTCAATCTTTTATAATTTCAAAATCATTGAGTAAAAATTTTATATTGTTCTTATAAAAATGTGAAATGATTACCTTTTAATTTTAACTAAGTGGTTTTCATTTGTAAAGGTACCGTTCATTACCTAACTTTACTTTTATTGTTATCACATTTCTGTGAGTAAATTAACTTTAATAATTGCTTAACAAACTCCTTTTTCCCTTTATCGGAACGCTCCAGATAGCTCAATAATATAATAAATGGTTATTGCTATTATTTACCAAAATTATCCTCAATTTGATGTTAATTACCTGCATTTTGTAATGTACTGAACTTGCTTTCTTTAGTATTTTCATAATCAGTGTTTGTATAAGCTTTTTAAGCTTTTTTAAGTCAATAATAAAAATGAATCAAAAGTGATACCCATTTAATTAAACCAAAATTCGAAATGCAGACTGTTTCGTTTACAGTATTATGTAAAAGTCAATTCTAATTCTAAGTTAGTATTTCTTAATAGCAACATGCATAAACAATCCTTTATCAATGATGAGCGAAATATATTTTCGTTCAGCATAGGTATTTAAATATAAATTCAAAAGAAACAAAACGCAACAAAGTTTCTTTTATTTACACTATAAATAAGCTTCGTTCGAGCTGGTGACGTAATTCTGCGTTTCAGGCTGACCATTTGAGGCCTCGAATAGGTTGATGACGTTCTATGTTGCCGAGCTGGAGCCGCTCTCCTTTGTTCTCTCAATCTCTTCTTATACCTTTGTTATGGATGAATAGGATTCTAATTTTCTTTCCCACAATTTAATGATCTTTGCAAATAATTGCTTGGTATATTTCCACTATCCAATTTTTACTTAATTTTTAAGTAACCCCTTTTTAATACTAAAATATATCTTGGACGTTCAAGAAAATACGCGTTTATACTGAGTTTATAGGTTTCATGGCCAACTGTATCATCAAAATGTTAAATTAACGTAACATTCATTTTTGAGGTTAATAATGCAAAAGAAGTGCCACACAATATATATTTTTTGAAAGCTGAGAGTAAGTAAGCTTTATTATATAATACAAAAATATACAGGGTGTTCCATTTAAAAAACCAAGCTTTGGTTTATTGCCAAGAAACTGAGTGTTTGTGGGGAAAACTATGCACGCCACTAAATTCTACGGAAAATTCTGTATAGAACCCACTATTCACCATTTCCATAAATTACAAGGCAAAGCAGAGTAGTAATATGAGGCCGGAGCTACTCCACTTCAAGGTCACCTATGTAAATCTTATGGGATTCATTTCAAGGTCAAGTGAGTTTTCTCATTATGCCAGAACGCGCTCCACGCCTCAAGGACGTTTAAAGCATGCTTTTGGGTGGGAGAATTTTTGGAGCAGGTCAAGTAATATAGGACCGGAGCTACTCCACTTCAAGGTCACTCGTGGTGACTTTCAAGACTAAATAGAGGTTACACTTTCGTAAGCCATGCATAAAAAGTAGGTCATGAGTTCATTGAAGGTCAAGGTCAGAGCTAAAACTAGAAATTACTGGTATAAACAAGTTTAAACATGTTGTGATAGGTACTCCACATCATAAAGGAACTACTTCAAGATCACTCGTGATGACTTTCAAAACTAAATAGAGGTTACATTTTCGTAAGCTATGCATAAAAAGTAGGTCATATCTGCATAGTGGGGTAGTTTAGAGTAACAATATAAGGAAATAGGGGTAGTGAGTGTTGTGTGTATAACATGTGGATGGCATACGCTCAAGAGCAATGGATCAAAGCATCCGACCTGAGAACAGCGGTGGAACGCTTGAAACAAGAATTTTCGGCATTAGTATTCGATGCTGAACATGAGGCTGTTTACGGACGAGGTGATTATAGTGAAGCGGAGTGTAACGTGTTAGTGAAAAAGTATGAAAAGGAGTAACGATATGTGAAAAGTTTTAAATTTAAAAAAATATGTGAAAATGTTTTGTAGAAGAACTTAAAGCTGTACAATTGCATCAGTTTTGCAACGACATAAAAAATGGGCAGCATCTCCTGATGGTAGCAGTTATTCTCATCAGATGCAGATTAGCCTACTGGTGCAATTCCCTCTACCTTGAAAAATATATATAAGAGAGACAGTTCCGGTGGAAACTATATTCAAAAGCGTGCTCGAATCAGTAAAGATGGATCTATCTGCATTGAACAGTAGCACTTTCTGTAAACCCTTCACGAATGTAAAAGAGTTTGAGGTGGGTGCAAAATATAAAGTGATTGATATCGATACAATCGACACGAAGTATGGAAAGCATATTGTCATTGAAACTGAAAACTATAAGTGTATACTTCCTTTACGATTTTATGAATACTTCAAAAAAGAAGATCGCATTGAAACGTTTAAACAAGGTCTGGCTGAGAAAGACGTGTACATCACCAGTACCGGAACTGTAGGAAAGACAACGAATTTAACATTTCTGTAAAATAATAACAATAATAATGTATATCCATGTATAATTGTTTGAAAATAAAAACTATAAATATTTTTAATTGCAAATAGTGACTTTTATTTCTTGATTAAATGAAGAGTAGATACATCATAATGAGGAGAGTTGTTATTGATGAGACTAAAAATGTAGTGTATAATATGATAGTGTAGTCCTTTGCTTATCGTAATGCAAGAAGAGGGCTGTGGGAAAATTTGGCGCTGGATAGATTACGTTTCCGTCGTAAATTAAAACAATTGGAATGCATTTTATCACCCGTACTACAAGAACAACATCGTGCTGAGGTATATCATGATAGATTTACAAGAACTGTTCTCCCTCCACCATCATAATAATGTTATGAGGTGGGGAAAACTATAATAATTATAAAATATATATATATATATATATATATATATATATATATATATATATATTTACGGTTACAAATTGATCAATTCTTGTAGCCAACACACAAGTTCATTCAAATGAATTTTAAAAGACTGTACATGGATAGCAAGAATAGTTGTAATAATAATTTCTTCACATGTTCGTGTTGGTGTTGTAATGATGGGAATAGTTCTACCACAGCAGCTACATCTACCGAATGCTCTTCCACAACTGAAAATTTACATAACACCGCTACTGATGAACGTTTAATTGATTGTAGCTTATATGATTTATTCGAGGCCAATTCTCCAAAAAACAAATACATTGAAATTGGATACAGTATGCAGCAGCATCTTGAGGCAGTTATACGAATCGTATGTGCAGACGGACTTATTGTTATGAAAAGGCAAGATTGGGAGATGCTACTCAAGTTTCAAACATATTTGGAAATGAAATTTTTTTGTTCCCAAGAAACTGAAAACCACATTGATTGGTCAAGTATCAACTAGGAGACGGACATTGAATACGAGAAAAGTTCAGAATTGCTTGGTAACAATTTTACCATTTTTTATAATTGGGAAGTAGTTAAAGGCGCATCATCATCATCAGAAAGGTTATTAAAAAGCATAACAATTCAGCAAAACCACGGTCGTTACTGTACGTTGAACAAGAACGACTCTGAAGAGCTTTTCAACTTAAAGGATATAATTAACTATAGGTTGGATTTACTGGAATCATACGGTCTCCCCTGTTTCTTTCAAAATCTCATCGAGCAAGTCAACAACTACCGCCACTTTCGTAAGATGGAGTATGGTGATGATGAAACAAACAGCGATAACATTTATCATGACTTTGAAAATGTGTTGAATTACAAGTATGATATAAATTCTCACAATACAGTTTGTATGATGGAGCTGTTGCATTATCGACCTAGCTATTTGCTGTATCACATATATGAATAAATAAAATATTGATCAAAAATCTGCCTGTTCTTGATCGTTACCTATAAATATAACAATTCCTCTCTTCACACAAACAATGTTAGTTGGGAAGCGGAGAAGTGCACGTGGGGGTGGTCTGGTTAATACTCTCATTAATAAGCTACCCGTTGAGCCCCATATTCCAGGGTATCAGTATTGTGGTCCCGGAACTAAATTAGATAAAAGGCTTCAGCGTGGTGATCCCGGTATCAACCTTCTAGACGCTCACTGTAAAGCTCACGATATCAGTTATAGGGATAGTAAAGACTTGGTTAGTAGACATCGAGCTGATTATACTTTGGAAAGAAAAGCTTGGGACCGTGTTAAGGCACCCGACGCAAAGTTAGGTGAACGCACAGAGGCTTTAGCTGTAGCAGGTATAATGAAGGCAAAACGAAAGTTAGGAATGGGTGTTAGCAGAACAAAACGATCGCGTAGCAGTCTATTGAAATTACATAGAATAATTAGCAAGAAAATGAAAAACAGTCCTAGAACCATAAAGGCTATAAAATCAGCTCTTACAGCAGCAAAACTGACTGTAAAAAGATTAGGTGGGAAGGGAAAGTAAGCGTTCCCAGAGTAATTCCGCTACCTAAAGAGGGTGGATTTTACCATTTCTTATACCGTTATTTGCGGGATTATCTACGGTCGGTGCTTTAACTGGAGGGGCAGCGGTATTGCAAAAGCAGTTAACGCATCTAGTAGTGCAAGGAAAATGTTAGATGAAACTTCGCGCCATAATCGTACAATGGAGGCCATCGCTGTAGGAAAGAAAACCGGTGGGGTGATATTTTGAAACCCTATCGGTCAGAAGGAGGTATGGCTTTGCACTTGAAACCAATAATAAATAAAAAAAAACTTCAAAATTACCGAAAAGACCGTTGACTGATGTAGAGCTAAGAGAGCACGCAAGGAATGTACCATACTTTAGGGTGTGTTTATGAGAGATAATATGCCAAAATTGTCATGGAATAACGAGGCTGGTATTATTAATTTAGATAACCAAAAGGGACGTGGTACTCATTGGGTTTGTTACAAAAACGTGATGGAAGCGTATGGTACTATGATAGTTTCGGAAATATTCCACCACCGAGAGAAGTTCTAGACTATTTTCACGATTGCAAAATATACTATAATTACTCTCAAGAGCAACAATTCGGTACCACAAATTGTGGACATCTCTGTTTAAAGTTTCTATATAAAAAGCATATTCAGTAGTTGGGAACATACAGTCACCATGCCAATCACCTTCAGTGTAGAGGGTGTTGGTAACATAGCGAGTAATAACTTTTACCCCCCGATCGAACTTAATTCCGAGAAAACCTACGTAATCGGTGTCGTCGGATTTTACGGTTGTAATAGCATAAGGAGTATACACGCTGGAAACGATAAATTTTATTACATAAAAGCGACAGAACTCAACGCTATTGAAATTCCACATGGCGCATACGAGTTGGAAGAACTGAGCATCTATATAAAAACGCACATTCCTACAAGTCTCTTTAGTTTAAGGGCAAATAATAGCACGCTCAAGTGCGAGCTTAGCTGTGAATTTGACATAGATTTTACTCAAAAGGATTCCGTTGGACGTATGCTAGGTTTTGAACCGGTGATATTGGAAGCTAACGTTTTACATACCTCTGTATTAGATATACAAATAATTAAACATACAAATATTCACATAGTGTAATATTGTCAAAGGCTCGTATAGAAACGGGAATCCAGCGAAGGTGCTGTAAGAAATAGGCGTGTCTGCCCCACCAGGCTATCGTTTAGACAAAATTCCTAGCAATCCTCAGTATTTGGTAGTCAACACCAATACTATCGGTAATATTTCAATTAAATTAACGAACCAGAAGGGTGAATTAATCGATTTCGGGGAGAGCGAACCATTTACGGTACGACTGGAACTAAAAGAATATGGGCTTAAGAATTAACCAAGGTCCACTTCCATCTTTCCTCAATGATACTATAAATACAGGACGTGAGCCTACAATGGTTTACTCAAGCAGGGAACGTCTGGCGAAAAGTACTTTTTGGAATCTATAGGGTTAAAACCACATAGAAATGCCAGATTCGTTAAACATCTTTCAAAGCGCACGTTTTGATGAGACCATCACCAAGTCTGATATTCATACATATCTTCCGTACGACTCTTCTAATTATGGATTATCCGATGAGATCCGTATATTGATACAGAGTCAAGATTTGGTAACCGCAACATACGATAGTTTCCTGTATATTGAAGGTAAAATGGAATGGAGCTCGGCCCTAGAAGGAGCCGGTGTAAAAACATGTTATCTAACAAACAACTTTGCACCATTCCTTTTCGAGGAAATACGTTACGAGTTAGGAGGTCAGAAAGTGGATACATGTAGAAATCCGGGTATAACATCCGCACTCAAAGGATACGTATCGTACACATGGAATGAAAGCAAAGGTTTACAGCATTTGGGATGGTCACCGAGGAACGAGGAACCGTTACAAGTGGAACACGCTAAAAGCAACAAAGAAAAACATTTTACCGTCTGTATACCTCTAAAACATATATTCGGAAGTATGGAAGATTATCAGCAAGTTATCGTGAATATGCGACAGGAGTTGGTGTTAATACGTTCCAGAAGCGATGCTGATTGTTGTAAGGGTACCGCAGACGACGCTAAAATAACGTTAAATAAAATTCAATAGAAGATTCCGCATGTGATGCTAAGCGACAGTGCTAAACTAAGTCTGTTCCAAAAAATCAATAAAAATACAACCATTACGATTCCGTTTCGTCAATGGGAACTGTATGAATTGCCAGCTTTAAAACAGACACAGTCGGACATATGGCCAATTAAAACTTCCACTCAATTGGAGAAACCTCGATGGACAATTGTGGATTTTCAAAAGGGGAAGAAGTTTTCAACGACGGAAAGAGCGGCCGATTTCGATAACGTGAATATTCGCAATCTACATTTACACCTCAACTCGGAAAGTTACCCATACGAAGCGATGCATCTGGATTTCAATGTCAACAAGTACATAATAGCCTACCAAAATTATTTAAATTTTCGAAGAGAATATTACACGATCAACAATCATGAGGATGCATTATTTGACTATTCGCAATTCAAGACATGTCCAATATTCGTAATGGATTGCTCGAAACAAAATGAATCACTAAAACACTCGACTATAGATGTAAAACTTGAAATGGAAGCGTTGGAGGTGTTTGAAGCCGGTATCGTGGTCTATTGTCTCATATTACATGATGCCATGGTGCAATACAATCCTTTGACGGGAGAAGTGAAAAAACTATAATATGTTATAATAATAATAATAATAATAATAATAATAATAATAATAATAATAATCTATTGTAATATTAGATGTATAAAATAAAGGACCATATTGACAAGTTGTGCAGTTTTATTTCGGATAGACACTGATCAACAACAACAACAACATGCGAGTAGTGGTTCAAACTCAAAAACTACCTATTGTAAATCTCGATGATTTAACACGAGCTGCAAACAGCGAGATACTACGGCATGGAGAGTTACTTCCAAACAGCGTACGCGCTATAATTTGTGGTCCTTCCAATTGTGGAAAAACAAACACCATGCTCAGTCTCCTAACTGAACCGAACGGTCTTCGTTTCAAACACGTGTATGTCTATTCAAAATCGTTGAATCAAGAAAAATATCGACTCTTGGGTGAAATTCTAGATCCCATGAAAGATATTGGTTATTATTGCTTCAGTGATAATACTGACATTATGGAACCGAGCGAGGCAAAACCCAATTCAGTGTTTATCTTCGACGATATCGCTTGCGAAAAACAAAACCATATTAGAGCGTACTTTTCAATGGGACGTCATAATAACATTGACTGCTTCTACTTGGGTCAAACCTATACTAAAATCCCCAAACAGCTGATTAGAGATAACGCCAATTTAATAGTGCTCTTCGAACAGGATGATTTGAATTTGCGTCACATACATGAAGATCATGTCGCCCCAATTGTAAGCATGCAATTGTTTCGAGACATGTGCTCAGAGAGTTGGCGAAATCGATACGGATTCCTGGTAATAAATAAAAACGCTGAAGTAGAAAACGGCCGTTTTAGGAAAGGCTTCGATCAGTATATAATACCATAGCAGTATCGTTAAAATATCATTTGGGAAAAAACAGCCTACAAGTAAACAGCCCCGTTTCAACAGGGTACATAACAGACCTGCTTTAAACTGACCTGTTTTAAACAGAGCTGTTTATTTACCTGTTAGACATGTTTTATCTGTTTTATTGCTGATCCGCACCGATAGACAACGAAAGATTAGCGTTGACAAAACGTATAATTCAAGTTCGTAAAGCTATACAGCAAAAATATGATCATCTTAAGGAGGATCGATTTACTAAAGAGGCAAATTTCACTAAAACTTACAAACCACTCATTGAACCACTTACAAACATTGCAAAGAAAATCGAACCGCTAGTAAAGACGGAGCCGGAGGATGCTGAGGAGGAGGAGGAGGAGGTATTCACAAAACCGTCACCAAAACGTCATTCCTCCCTTATCAAAAAGAAAAGGTCGCCGATTCAGCAGTATGATACCACACCGTCAATACCTTATCATTTGCGAGGAATTAACAAACGAAGATCATCTTCTTTTAGTAGTAGTAGTAATTATGTTAGTCCATTCGCACAACTTCCGTATTTTCAAAGAAATCCTCTGCGTCAAGAGACACCATCGTTCCTCGAGACTAGTGTGATTGGAGAAATTACACCCCAAGTGGAAGAAGAAGAAGAACATGTAGCGAATACCACCGATTCTATTTCACTCAATACCTCTGCATCGAGAGAATTTCTGGAACAATATGATCCATTACCACGAATATACATAGAACGCATGCTAAGCGATGCATCGAATGCAATTGATACCACTTATGGAGTTCTTTACGACATTTCAAGCGATAAGTGGGCAATTGGCAAGACACCGGTAAAGATAGACGGAAAGGATTTGATTATTAAGGGAGTTCGGTATAATGGTACGAGCGGTCTCTATGATCTAATAATAAAATGAACCAGACAAACGTCTAATAACTAGCGAAGACGAGACGAACTATACACAAATCTTAATTGCAACTAATGCAGCTCGTCGTGATAACAACCCGGATGAACAATTGAAAGGTACACGTGCCAAAAATATACAGGGATAATTAAACCCTTACTGGAGAAGGTGGAGGTGAAGGAGAAAAAGGGGTTGAAGTTACAATATTCAAAGAAATTGGACGACCAGTTGAATACAAATACTGGAACAACGTGCATGAATTGATCCAAGATTTGGAGGTCCTGTGGGCTGAAAAAATGGCCGGTAATACTGGGCTCGTTAATGATATCATATCAGTCGTGGAAGAACTATACGAAGATGGATATATTAAGAAACCCTCCGAAAACTTTTTTAGTCAACTATAGTTCGCGCAATGATGGACAATTTTGGACGCTCTCATGTTCACGCTCAATTCCATAAACTGCTAAAATCGCAATTCTCCATTACCGACGATAAGTTTAATGTCGAAAATAAGCGTTTAACTAATGTAGCCGATCCCATCGAACCTCAAGACGCGCTAACCTTACAGCACTATCAACTGACGAGGTTCCATTTAAATGGGAACCGCTTAAGAGCGGTTGCCGATCCTCAAGAAGGCTCCGATGCCATAAATAAAGGTTACCTCGAGTTTTGTCTTCAGTTAGTGACGTCGCTTATAGATGATGTTCGTAATTATGTTGAGGTAGTACAAGCAGATTTAAATGCAACTAAAGAAACGTTAAGTAAAGGATGGAACAATAAGGAAGGATGGAACAAGTGGTAAACGAGTTGCATAAATCGGCACGCAAAAATTTCCCTCGTAGACGCACTATTATTAAGGGATTCGATGATCTATGGCAAGCCGATTTAGCTGAATTTATACCTTACTCCAAACAGAATAAGGGCTACAGATACATCCTGGTAGTTATCGACTGTTTCTCTAAATACCTATGGACGAGAGGTTTGAAGACGAAGACGGGGGTAGAAGTTATGAAAGCTATGCAAACCATTTTTAAAGAGCGGACTCCCAAAAATCTGCAAACAGATGCTGGAAAAGAGTTCTACAATAAGCATTTCGCTAACCTGATGATAAAACATAACATTAATCACTATTCCACCTACAGCACTAAAAAGGCTAGCATAGCAGAAAGAGTGATTAGGACAATCAAGAATACCTTGTATAAAAAATTTGGGGTGCATGGAAAATACGTATGGATTGGTCCACTTCTCGAAGAAGTGACGACAGAGTACAATAACCGTAAACATCGAACGATCGGAATGAAACCTAGCGAAGTAAATGCTAACACAAAGCTTAATGTATATTCGAATCTGAAAATCTTTAATAAAACCATCGGTTCATGGTGGGTGACATAGTCCGCATTAGTAAATTTAAAAGCATCTTTGATAAAGGTTATATACCAAACTGGTCTAGTGAACTTTTCAAGATTGTTAAAGTACGCGTAACCAATCCGGTCACGTACTTGCTAGAAGACATGAAAGATACACCTATACTAGGTGGATTTTATGGACAGGAACTGCAAACAGCTAAATATCCGGATGTGTACTTGGTGGAAAAGGTCATTCGACGTAAGAAGAATAAAGTGTACGTGAAATGGTTGGGATTAAACGAATACTCGTGGATCGACGATGACAATAAAGTTTTATAAGCATATTATTGTTAACTACTTAACTAGAAATAAAAACTCAAATTTATAAGCAATAGAGGATTGTATAATAAGCTCATTTGTATTTCAATAATGCCGGTAAAAACAACAAGTAGTTTGGAACACTTAAATTACTGTAGAAAGCATCACTATTGGTTTAATAACGGATATAAATGCCCGGCTTCTATAGGTATGGACTAATATTAATAATAAATTATTGTAATATAGTGTACTTAAGGTACAGACTAACATAGGATGTAATTTCTGTAAGAAAAATAATAATAAAAGACAAATTGTAATTTATTTTTTAACCGTAAAATCCGACGACACCGATTACGTAGGTTTTCTCGGAATTAAGTTCGATCGGGGGGTAAAAGTTATTACTCACTATGTTACCAACACCCTCTACACTGAAGGTGATTGACATGGTGACTGTATGTTCCCAACTACTGAATATGCTTTTTATATAGAAACTTTAAACGGAGATGTCCACAATTTGTGGTACCGAATTGTTGCTCTTGAGAGTAATTATAGTATATTTTGCAATCGTGAAAATAGTCCAGAACTTCTCTCGGTAGTGGAATATTTCCGAAACTATCATAGTACCATACGCTTCCATCACGTTTTTTGTAACAAACCCAATGAGTACCACGTCCCTTTTGGTTATCTAAATTAATAATACCAGCCTCGTTATTCCATGACAATTTTGGCATATTATCTCTCATAAACACACCCCTAAAGTATGGTACATTCCTTGCGTGCTCTCTTAGCTCTACATCAGTCAACGGTCTTTTCGGTAATTTTGAAGTTTTTTTATTTATTATTGGTTTCAAGTGCAAAGCCATACCTCCTCCTGACCGATAGGGTTTCAAAATATCACCCCACCGGTTTTCTTTCCTACAGCGATGGCCTCCATTGTACCCTTATGGTGCGAAGTTTCATCTAACATTTTCCTTGCACTACTAGATGCGTTAACTGCTTTTGCAATACCCGCTGCCCTCCAGCTAAAGCACCGACCGCAGATAATCCCGCAAATAACGGTATAAGAAATGGTAAAATCCACCCTCTTTAGGTAGCGAAATTACTCTGAGAACGCTTACTTTCCCTTCACCTAATCTTTTACAGTCAGTTTTGCTGCTGTAAGAGCTGATTTTATAGCCTTTATGGTTCTAGGACTGTTTTTCATTTTCTTGCTAATTATTCTATGTAATTTCAATAGACTGCTACGCGATCGTTTTGTTCTGCTAACACCCATCCCTAACTTTCGTTTTGCCTTCATTATACCTGCTACAGCTAAAGCCTCTGTGCGTTCACCTAACTTTGCGTCGGGTGCCTTAACACGGTCCCAAGCTTTTCTTTCCAAAATATAATCAGCTCGATGTCTACTAACCAAGTCTTTAATGCAACAGCTCCATCATACAAACTGTATTGTGAGAATTTATATCATACTTGTAATTCAACACATTTTCAAAGTCATGATAAATGTTATCGCTGTTTGTTTCATCATCACCATACTCCATCTTACGAAAGTGGCGGTAGTTGTTGATTTGCTCGATGAGATTTTGAAAGAAACAGGGGAGACCGTATGATTCCAGTAAATCCAACCTATAGTTAATTATATCCTTTAAGTTGAAAAGCTCTTCAGAGTCGTTCTTGTTCAACGTACAGTAACGACCGTGGTTTTGCTGAATTGTTATGCTTTTTAATAACCTTTCTGATGATGATGATGCGCCTTTAACTACTTCCCAATTATAAAAAATGGTAAAATTGTTACCAAGCAATTCTGAACTTTTCTCGTATTCAATGTCCGTCTCCTCGTTGATATTTGACCAATCAATGCGGTTTTCAGTTTCTTGGGAACAAAAAAATTTCATTTCCAAATATGTTTGAAACTTGAGTAGCATCTCCCAATCTTGCCTTTTCATAACACATACGATTCGTATAACTGCCTCAAGATGCTGCTGCATACTGTATCCAATTTCAATGTATTTGTTTTTTGGAGAATTGGCCTCGAATAAATCATATAAGCTACAATCAATTAAACGTTCATCAGTAGCGGTGTTATGTAAATTTTCAGTTGTGGAAGAGCATTCGGTAGATGTAGCTGCTGTGGTAGAACTATTCCCATCATTACAACACCAACACGAACATGTGAAGAAATTATTATTACAACTATTCTTGCTATCGATGTACAGTCTTTTAAAATTCATTGGAATGAACTGGTGTGTTGGCTACAAGAATTGATCAATTTGTAACCGTAAATATATATATATATATATATATATATATATATATATATATTTTATAATTATTATAAGTTTTCCCCACCTCATAACATTATTATGATGGTGGAGGAGAACAGTTCTTGTAAATCTATCATGATATACCTCAGCACGATGTTGTTCTTGTAGTACGGGTGATAAAATGCATTCCAATTGTTTTAATTTACGACGGAAACGTAATCTATCCAGCGCCAAATTTTCCCACAGCCCTCTTCTTGCATTACGATAAGCAAAGGACTACACTATCATATTATACACTACATTTTTAGTCTCATCAATAACAACTCTCCTGATTATGATGTATCTACTCTTCATTTAATCAAGAAATAAAAGTCACTATTTGCAATTAAAAATATTTATAGTTTTTATTTTCAAACAATTATACATGGATATACTATTATTGTTATTATTTTACAGAAATGTTAAATTCGTTGTCTTTCCTACAGTTCCGGTACTGGTGATGTACACGTCTTTCTCAGCCAGACCTTGTTTAAACGTTTCAATGCGATCTTCTTTTTTGAAGTATTCATAAAATCGTAAAGGAAGTATACACTTATAGTTTTCAGTTTCAATGACAATATGCTTTCCATACTTCGTGTCGATTGTATCGATATCAATCACTTTATATTTTGCACCCACCTCAAACTCTTTTACATTCGTGAAGGGTTTACAGAAAGTGCTACTGTTCAATGCAGATAGATCCATCTTTACTGATTCGAGCACGCTTTTGAAGTATAGTTTCCACCGGAACTGTCTCTCTCTATATATATTTTTTCAAGGTAGAGGGGGAATTGCACCAGTAGGCTAATCTGCATCTGATGACGAATAACTGCTACCATCAGGAGATGCTGCCCATTTTTTTATGTCGTTGCAAAACTGATGCAATTGTACAGCTTTAAGTTCTTCTACAAAACATTTTTCACATATTTTTTTTAAATTTAAGAACTTTTCACATATCGTTACTCCTTTTTCATACTTTTTCACTAACACGTTACACTCCGCTTCACTATAATCACCTCGTCCGTAAACAGCCTCATGTTCAGCATCGAATACTAATGCCGAAAATTCTTGTTTCAAGCGTTCCACCGCTGTTCTCAGGTCGGATGCTTTGATCCATTGCTCTTGAGCGTATGCCATCCACATGTTATACACACAACACTCACTACCCCCTATTTCCTTATATTGTTACTCTAAACTACCCCCACTATGCAGATATGACCTACTTTTTATGCATAGCTTACGAAAATGTAACCTCTATTTAGTTTTGAAAGTCATCACGAGTGATCTTGAAGTAGTTCCTTTATGATGTGGAGTACCTATCACAACATGTTTAAACTTGTTTATACCAGTAATTTCTAGTTTTAGCTCTGACCTTGACCTTCAATGAACTCATGACCTACTTTTTATGCATAGCTTACGAAAGTGTAACCTCTATTTAGTCTTGAAAGTCACCACGAGTGACCTTGAAGTGGAGTAGCTCCGGTCCTATATTACTTGACCTGCTCCAAAAATTCTCCCACGCAAAAGCATGCTTTAAACGTCCTTGAGGCGTGGAGCGCGTTCTGGCATAATGAGAAAACTCACTTGACCTTGAAATAAATCCCATAAGATTTACATAGGTGACCTTGAAGTGGAGTAGCTCCGGCCTCATATTACTACTAAGCAGTTACTAGGGTTGCTTAAAATGTGCAAATTTTGAATTTCGCCCTTTATATCAAATACTAAGAGGGCTATGACAATTCTGTTTGTGGCATCTTTCGTTTTACGAAAAAGTAGAAGATGGTCGCGAAAACCGCATCTTTCTATCTTTGCTCACAAACGAGATACCCTACAATTTCAACCAAAATGGGACACAGTATACACACCAAGCTATAGCCCTGCAGTTCACTCATTTTAAAGAACTTACATAGGTGAATTAAACATAAAATTTGGTGCCTTGTATAATACATTAATATTTCAAAGATCTTTCTCATTCGGGATACTGTCGATCCAACATAGAATACACAATACTTAATTAAAAAAGTTGTTACTGCTTAAAACAGGTACGGTCCATTGAAAACAGAATGTATACATTTAATTTAATGAAATTGAACTATATACTTAACATCAGTGCAATGTTGTGATGATTATACCAATTTGATAGTTTTTACTTCAAGATATTAAAAAAACAGCAAAAACCTAGACATACCACAAATAATATTGTGTGTGAGAGTGTGTGTGAGTGAGAGTGAGAGTGAAGTGGTGCGTGTGCTGTGTGTGTGTGGTGTCTGAGTCTGAGTGTCTGAGTGTCTGAGTGTCTGTGTCTGTGTGCTGAGCGACTGAGCGTTGTGTGGCGTGTGCTGCTGTGCTGCGTGTGTGCGTGTGTGTGGTGTGCGTGCTGCTGTGTGCGTGGGTGTGTGGTGTGTGGTGTGTGTGGTGTGTGTGTGTGTGTGTGTGTGTGTGTGTGTGTGTGTGTGTGTGTGTGTGCTGGTGTGTGTGTGTGTGTGTGTGTGTGTGTGTGTGTGTGTGTGTGTGGTGTTGTGTTGCGTGCGTGCGCGTGTGTGTGTATGCGTCTATAATTACTGCATGGTAAAACATGTTGGATTGATTTTTCCTTTCTTGTATATTACAGTTATTTGGATGTCTATTAATCGCAAGCTAGCTCCCCATTGTAAATGTATATAAAATACATAAAATTTTCACATTATCAAATTGGATATCTTGTTCTTTATACGTCTAGTATTAGAGATATGTTTTATAATTGCAATGCATACTTTATGCAACAATAAAACAGGATATGCTTCTGAAACTGACCATGGATTGTAGCATTTTTCGGAGAACTTAAATATTCTTTAATCCTTGTTGTGCTTCAGTGTGGAATTTTCTAGAATGGCTATGTTGCAGAAATTTTATTTGTGGCGGAATTGACAAGATCCTAAATGTTTTTATATAGCTTTGCAAATTTGAATTATGAGACATAAGTGAAGATTTTGTAGTTACAATTCACACATTAAAGTAAAATTTATTAGATTACTTTCAAGTGAATTATTGATTTTATGTAAGTTTGAATGAAAATGAGTTGAAAAGAATATTGGTTGTCCCTCTTTCAGTTCGTGATATAAAATGTAAAGCTACAATGTATTAAAATTTAGAAATACTAGTTTCTAAAATATCAAATTACCGTCAGATGGGGTAAAATTGGTAATTTACTGTAGGTTTTGTAACATTTAGTTTGTAGCGCCCCCCAGGTACCCTATCTTAAAAAGTGTAATTTGAACTTATTTGCAAGAATGCAAATTCAAGAACAAAACAACCGCCAAGGGATTTATCTTGACTTTACTGACAATAATGTAACTATTACTCAAATTAATTGCCTGCCTTACTTTGACTTTTCTGCAATAATTAAAAGGTTAGAATTTATTTACAAGTCTGATATGTAATTACTCGCAAACCTCAAATCTGATCAAACGAACGGCCGTCTAGTGGTAGGTACGCTGTGCTGTTTGAATTAGATAGGCTAGATGAGGTAAGTGTTGCATCATGAGGAGCAGGTAAACAATGTAACTACTCAATTAAAATTAACGAGCTTTGCGCAATGGTGGTTCAGCCCGTTAATATACTATTGTGGGAAAGAACCACCAATAAAACCCACTTTATTCATAAATAAGTAATTGCAAGAGTACATTAATAAATCATATATAAGCAAAACAATGAGAGGGTTAAATTTATAACAAAATACCATTCAATCGGGTTAAAGTACGTATAAAATTATAACATTAAGAGAAAAACAATAAAAAAAAACTATGTAATCACACCCACAATCGTGTTATAAATAATCATGCCGGTCTTTAAGTAAACAAGCACATAAAAGAATAAAGCAAAGTACGGGACATATAAAATACAACAACAGTAAAATTGCACAGGTGATAATAAGGTAAAAGCAAGGACAAAAGAAAATAGACAAGGAATTTACACGTACACAATTGTTTAGTGACTACTAAAGCACAAAATATATAAGAAAATGACGATATATTACATATAAAGAGAAACATCGTGACCGAAATATAAGTTTGAGTGCGTTATAAAAATACAGCGCCCCTTTCTCAGGTTACACATTCATCTATACAACAATAAACAGTAAAATAAAATTCGAGGTGTTTAATGCTTATCTGTACCCGGGAGTGTGTACCCACTTGAAATTGCCTTTTACAATTAGTAACCAAGCGGTATCATGTACCCGTTCACCAGCCCACCTCTACACAAATATAAATATGAACAACAAACAATACTAATTCATACAAACACAAGAGTGAGGGAGCCCTGCACTGTCTTTAATTTTAGCTATTTTAGCAGATTTCAGCTTAATGAGCCCGCGTGCGAATAAGATACCTTTGCAAGGTAATGCTCGATTCTTAACAGGTTATATAGGCTTGTAGAATTATTTGTTGCCAGCCTTAATTTATATAAAAATACCTACTTACACTTGAATATATTTCCTTTAATTGATCAAACATACGCGGTTTCACTTCAAAAAGGGTAGCTGTTATTTATAGATTAATATTTGAAAAACACATTACAACTAACACCCGAAAGAAAAGACAAGTTAGTGTTGGCTAATTCAAAAGAAAATGTACACGCACGAAATATTTTAACTGTTTACAATGGGAGTTTCTAATTAAAACAAATCAATGCGTCCGGCTCAAAAATTTCAACAGCAACTCCCTTCCCCTCTGGTTTCCACTACCACGTCTACTCCCGAAAATAAAATAAACCTCTGTCTTTGAAAAGTGATAAAAAACAAGAAACATTAATTTACGTTGGAACAGTTTCATATTATTATCGCACGACATCTTAATTTTGAAAATATGTATTCGTCAGTAACCCTACATTTAGGTCTCGAGTTTCCAAGTACCAAACAAAGACGTCTTTGCGCTGTGTACCGTTAGTAATTAATTACTAACTAATGACATTTTACATCAAGAGCGCGCGTATAGAAATTTTCACCAATTCGTCACGTCAGTTAGATCTGTCACTGCTTGCATACAGATTACACGAAGAAGCGGTCATCAGTAGAGGAGCCGCAGCCTAGCAGCAAGCAGGAGCCGCCGGAATACTTCAGAAGCGAACCGCCACCGCCAACTACAGGATCGACGTCGGGTAAACCAATGGGTACCGGTTAATAAAAAATATTTTTTAATTAATTTTAATTTATTGTTTTATTTTAAGACTTGTTTTCCTCCTTTTTCTATTTGGGTCTCTGATTTCCAAGTCTTTTTTCCTCGGGGTGTGAGACTGCACCTCGGCGGAAACCCGCTTTTTTAAAACAATTTCTTTTCTTTTACTCTTTTCAAAACCTTAATAATAACAACCGCATGGTTAAGCACGGTCGCCACCACAACACACACACACACACACACACACACACACACACACATACACACACACGACTCGCCTCGCCACCACCATCCTCACGTACACGCTCCCATTCAAACACCTCCTCCTTTTCCACCTCATCCACACACTCCTACATCTCTACACGTTCCACCGCCTCCACAAACCACACAAACCCGCACACACAAACCCGCCCTCTTACCCACACCCGCCCAGCAACCGGTACCTGTCGTGATTCCTACACCCGCTTTCCCCAATCCTAAACCACGCGCTCTCAATCCTCAAGGTATTGCATCCGCAATATCCCAAAATCCGTAACCATACAGAAATCATTTTTAAACTCCATTAAATCCCTTAACCTTCCCTGGTTGAACTTAACGTTCAACCATAACACCTGAGAAACCTCTCCCTTGCGGGATGGTGCATCTGCGACACCACCTCGGCTATCCCACCGTCACCCTAACCCAACTCTCCAGCCCCCTCCCTCCAACTCCACTCCTAGACCCGCTTCCTTTTCCTGCGTGATTCGTCACGTGAGGAACGCCGTTCGCATCACCTCTAAGGTGACGAACACTACCACATCCCTTGTGCACATCATAACCTCTTCCCAAACCACCCTCGAGTACCTCCTGGCACGCGGTGTCGTCATGTTTCCCTATGTACTGTTCCATCTGCACGGCTAACCCAAGGTAACAAGTGCGGGGAAGCTCACCCTTCCTATTCCTTCAAGTGCCGGAAACGACGGGAACCTCCCAGTTCTCCGTCGAAGATGGCATCCCTCGAACCTCCAAAACTCGTAGAATTTGTAAAGTAAACTTTAAGCGCAAATACCACCCTTTCGTCTTGAACTGAACAAGGAAAAATTTTTACAATAACAATGAATTATAGAGAACCGATAAAATACCTTATTTTATGCCACGCCAGCGCGGAAAAATAGACCAGATGTGATTCGTAAAAATGTCCAGCTTTGTATTTAATAAACCCCTTTCTGTACGAAACCCAGGCGTAAGCATCGTCATAAAAATCATTTTATTAGCTTAAATGATAAAAATAAATAACTGAATCGAATCCGTAATCAAAAGTATAATCAAATAAATAGATAAAATAAACAAATAACTAGCTCTAATTTGTAATCGGAATTCTAAATTAAATACTTTTTCTTTTCTCAAATAAAGGATAGCAAGTCGCGTAGGGAACAATCTAAGTTAAATACAAAGTACGATGCTTTTGAATAGATTTTTTCGGTTTAAATATTAATAATAAACGAAATAATAATAATCAAAACTGATGCATTATCCCGAAATCATAAACTCTATACCAAATGGAAAGCAAATAAATCTATCGAAAATCACGCCAACTATATTGCCACAAGGAATAGTTGCAAAAGCATCATCACCAAGGCCAACAAGATATTTGAAGAACGTAAATGCAAAGAATTAGTCTCATGTCCTTTGGGTGGTCGTAAATTTTGACCATTAGATAAAGCCGTCACTAAAAACTTTAGTACATCTTCCTTTCCTCCCATGACGTGTGGCGACGGACTGTAGTAGCTAATCCTGCTGAAAAGGCCAACTTCTTTGTCGATTACTTTGCAGCAAATTCATGTCTCAATGATTCTGGTAAAACTGTGCCGTCGCCCAAATCTACCCCATACGCTATTAAACCAATCCACTTTCCTTACAAGCTCCTAGAATCAATTATCATTAAACTTGACTCAAATAAGGTGACTGGCCCTGACCGTATTCCAACTATCGTCCTTAAACAATGCTACCCAGACCTAGTACCTGTATTGTCCAAACTCTTTTCGATCTCCATGTCATCTGGAGAGTTTCCCTCATCGTGGAAGTTGGCAAATGTCCAACCTATTCCTAAAAAGGGCGACAAAACCGATCCCTCAAACTATCGACCAATAGATATCACAATCATGGAGAACCAACTACTTTCGTTCCTCGAGTCCAATAAACACTTAAACGATCACCAGTATGGGTTCAGGCAGAGTCGTTCAACCGGGGATGTTCTTTCATATGTCACCCAACTTTGGAATAACACATTAGAGGTCCGGTGAAACACTCGTAGTATCTTTAGATATTTCAAAGGCTTTTAACCAGGTTTGGCACAAGTGCCTACTTGCCAAGCTCACTTCGTTCGGCTTATCCGATCAATTGGATATCTAGCTTTCTTGACAAAAGACGTATACGCGTTGTCGTCGATGGATTCTGCGAAAGAAACTACTATTAACGCGGGAGTACCCCAAGGATCAGTGATAGCTCCCACACTTTTCCTGCTATTCATAAATGACCTCATTTCCTCAACAACTAACCCGATCCATTGCTTTGCAGGCGACAGCACTCTACATTGTAGTTCATCTCAGTTTTCCCACAACAATAAGTATAGTCAGGACGTTAAGGAGAAAATGGCAGCCTCAATCAACAGTGACTTAGAACGTATCCTAGAATGGGGAAGGAATAATCTACTCACGTTCAACGCCGACAAAACGCAGTGTTGCCTTGTGTCCGCCAAGAAAAACCAATTATTTCCTGCAGTAAATATGAATGGCTTAGAACACAAGTTTTCCAACTCTATTTCTATGTTAGGCATGTCCGTATCATCGAACCTCTGGGTCAGTGTTCCCCAATATGCCCTTGTTATGGTAAACCGCATCCAACAAAGATCTATAAGGCCTATAAATGACCCGTCTCTGACTTCTAACCTACAGCCTCTTGAGCATAGAAGAATAGTTTCGGTTCTTTTTTTGTTATATCGCTATTACCATGGGAAGTGTGTCTCTACACTCCATAATACATTCGCAGGCCATCTTCGCTAGGAACACTCGGTTTGCTCATTCACTCCATAGTTACGCACTCAAAATTCCATCGTGCCACACTAAACGGGCTCAATCAAAATTTTTCACACGGTGACCAAATTGTGGAATACACTACCCAGTTCCTGTTTTCCTCCAAACTTTGACTTAAGTCATTTTCGAGATACAGGATGTTGAAGTTTCCAAAAAAGGCGCGTTTTCTTTTGGTTTCTCAGAAACTATACACACAGACAATCTGGTATTATGTACATTACGCACACTCTACATGACTCATACACTGATGCTCGCGACACGCAATTATTCGATACAGTGGCGGAGATACGGCCAGGTCGAAAGGGTTTTCAGGTTGAACTTGTACGCCACTGGATGTACTCGAATTTTGTTTCCATTTCCGTATTTGTCTACTCAATATACACGAATAAGGTCACTTGCAATTTTGTGATTTGACGGCTCGTTTCCAAGATAAACAAGAAAATTTGGCTTCAGGAGATAGGATGTGTTTAAGATAGGACGTGTTTAAGGTTGCTCCGCTTCTAGCTTTCGGAAGTGAAACAAATACGTGTTAAAATGACAACTTCTAAATCAATAAAATAAGGGTAAGCTTTTGAACAGATTTTTATACCCAGTGGTTTGAATAATAATAAACAAAATAATAATAATCCAGTAGAAGTTCTGTAACGTGTAAATGGCTCTTTAGTTGAAATAGGCACGAAATAAAATTTAGGATTGATATAGTATTGAATATCTACGAAGAGGTACGGCTCTTTTAAAACCCATGCCAGATGTGATTGTTCAAACCGGTAAAATTGTAAAGTAAACTTAAAGCGTAAATAAATACCACCCTTTTGTCTAAGGATTGAACTGAAACAGGTAAAAATCTTTGCAATAACAATGAATTATAGAGAACTAATAAAAAATAATTTATTTTATTCATCCTTCTAATGAACCCCTTTCTATAACAAATCCAAACGTAAGCATTGTCATAGAACTGTTTTATTAGCTTAAACCCGTAATCCAAAGTAAAAAAAAGCAAATAAATAAATAAAATAAACAAATAACTGGCTCTAATTTGTAATCGAAATTCTAAATGAAAGTAACTAAATAATTTTTTTTATCAAATAAATGACAAGTCGCGTTAGGGAATAATCTAAACTAAATACAAGTAGAAAGGTACTGAATAGATTCTATCGGGTTGAATATTACTAATCAACAAAAATTATAATAATCTAAACAGTAGAATGTTGTTAAATAAAAATACAAAGGATACAGGGCAGATCCGTATTAAGTAATAAGTTTTTTAACATTTTTTTTCTCTTTGTTTTCAAACTTGAAGGATGATCCAATTTTTGTTTTTGATACTATATGTGATTCTAACTTTAATTATAACAGTGTGTTGCACATTGTCTTATACAATATTTTTCCTTGACTGCAAATTCAAAATTTAAACTATTACCTTTGTTACTATGTTTGATCTTAATTGTAATTAATGAATCCTAAAAGTAAACAATTAATGTCGAGAGAGATAACGGGACCATTATCGTTATTTGTTGGTACCCTTCAATTGAATAAAAACAAATAAACGAAGAGGATGGAAACGTTTAAGTTGTCACAGTTCGCGACAATAATTAAACAGATTTGATAAATAAATAATAAATTAAATAACAAAGAAAGAAATAATTATAACTCGGAAAACTAAACTAAAATAATTGAATCATTTGGTCGCAAATAAATAACAGAATCTGGTGATAAGCGCGAGAGCCAGAAATCGCGTAGGGCGCAATCTTTCCTTATGTGTCGAGGCAGTAGACAAATAACTGTTTGGTAATAGGACGATACCGTTAGTAGGGAATGCTACATCGTCCGGGGCACGATTTGGTCAGTAACCGGTCAGCTCGCTAAGGTATTACTCAAGAGAACAATACGATTGCCTCGGATCAACCTGGCTACAAGGGGCGGTCAAGGTCGAAACGGACAGGCCCCGTTGCCGACGATTGTGCAAGGAATGAGTGGCGAGTAGGTACGTGGAATGTTAGAGGTATGCATTGGTAAAAAAATTGAAATTGCAAATGTAATGAACGAAAAACACCTTGGTATTCTGAATGTATCGGAGACAAAGCGCAAAGGAAAGGATGCTGTGGAGATGGATAGCAGCCTAGCACTATGGTCAGGAGTTGAGACTGAAGTGCATGGCGCCGCAAAAGAAGTTGGGGTGATCGTAAGTGAAAGAGCGAAAAATGTGTTAAACAGTACGAATTGGTATCTCCCCGGGTAATATGGGTTAGAATGAAAGTGGAGTTTTGAAGAATTTCTCTTATTACATGCTTATGCACCGGTGAATGAAGAGAGAGAGACCAGGAGCGTGAGAACTTCTGGAATGAAGTAGAGAACGTGTTGAACGTATGTAAGCCAAACGAAAGAGTGATAATAGTGGGGGATATGAACGTATGGGTACGTGTACAGAGAGAACATATTGAAGGCGTTCTAGGAACGTTCGGAGACCAAAGACTCAATGAGTATGGTGAACGCCTGGTGAACATCTGTGTGGAGAAAAGCCTGTTTATATCCAATGCGTGGTTTAAACATAAAAATGTGCATATGTACACATGGCAAAGAGGTGAATCTAAAAGTATGATAGACTTGATAGTGTATGATGAACGGCTTAGAAACCTGGTGAAAGACACAAAAGTAATGCACGGATCGGAGTGTAGATCGGACCACTTTTTGGTTATACCGAGAGTGTGTTTAGGACAAAAGTGGGTCTAGAGAACGAAGGCAAACGTCCAGAATTAGGGTAGACAAACTAGTGGATCATGGTGCGAGAATGAAATACGCAGATGCTGTGAGTAAAGAGTTGAATGTGAATGAAACAGTGTGGAACGAGCAAATAAAAGACACTGATGTTGAAAGTGCACAGATAAGTTTGAAAAACTGTGTTGTCAATTGTGCCGTGCGGATATGTGGAAGGGTGACTATAGGTAGACAGAAAAATGTGCTTGGTGAAATGGGTCGATAAAAAAGGCAGTATGTAAGAAAAAAGATGCGTACGTGGCAATGATTGCTGCAAAAAATGATACTGAGAAAAAGCGATTGTATGAGGTGTACAGATTAAGAAACAAAGAAGCGAAGGAGGCAGTGAGAATAAGTAGAGAGGAGGTGATAGCTGTGGAAGGAGAGAAAATGTAGAATGATTTTGAGGAAACAAAACACTCTTCTGGAAATGGGTGAAAAATACAAAACATGGCCCAAAACAGAACACTGCAGAAGTGATGAATGCGAGCAACGAAATAGTATGGGACGATTGTGAAGTGAGGAAATGCTGGCAAGAATATTTCGGAAAGCTGTACAGTAATGTGGAAAATAAGACTGTAGGGTTAAATAAGGAGAATGTAGAAGGAATGGTGAATGAAACTAAGGATATTGGGATAAATGAGGTAGAGAAAACGGTAGGGAGGTTGAAAAACGGCAACGGAGCAGGCGTAGATGAAATCACTGGTGAAATGCTCAAGTATGGTTGTGCAAAGCTTATACGAAGATTGTGTGAATTATTCAATGTATGCCTTGTGTGTGGAAAAGTGCCGAGTGATTGGAAGAGCGCGATCATTGTACCATTGTATAAGGGTAAGGAGAACAAGAGTGATTGTAAGAACTACAGAGGAATAAGCTTGCTCAGCGTGCCTGGTAAAGTATTTGGAAGAATACTGATTGATAGAGTACGAGAAACTACACAAACTAAGTTGTGGGATGTGCAAGGTGGCTTCATGCCAGGAGAAGATGTGTCGATCAGATGGTTGCTCCAGCAGGTGATCGAAAAGTGTTTAAAGGTAAAAAGGAAGTTGTACTGTGCGTTTGTAGATCTGGAGAAAGCATGACAGAGTGAATAGGAGAAGCTGTGGGAAATATTAAATGAATATGGCGTAAATAAAGGTCTAATAAATGGAATAAGGGCAGTATACAACGGTAGTCGAGCATGTGTTAGGGTGAGAGGAGGTGTGAGTGAATACTTTAATATTGAGTAAGGAGTGCGACAATTCTGTGTGATGTCACCGTAGTTGTTTAATGTATACATGGATAAATATGTTAGACAAGCATGTACCGATACAAATGGTGTAATGGCTGGGGACGTAGTACATTTCTGGTGTATGCAGACGACACAGTCTTATTAAGTGAAAGTGCGGGTGACCTACAAACCGCTCTGCGGAAGTTTGGTACAGTCTGTGACAGCATGGACCTAAGGGTAAACGTGAACAAAACTAAGATTGTGGTGTTCAATCGGGAAGATGAAATTGTGGAGCAAGTGGACGAGGTAGTATATCCGGGTAGAGTGTTTACTGCAGATGGTACAATGGAGGGCGAGATTGGACGAAGGGTCAATGCCGGAAGGAAAGAGATTAGAAGTATGTGGACGATAATGAGAAACGAAAGCATGATCCTAGCTGCGAAGCAATCTATAATGACGTGTTTGTTCCATCAGTACTGTATGGAAAGTATGTCAAAAAAAGCACGAAAGAAAAATAAATGCCGTGGGTATGAGATTCCAGAGAAGCGCATGTGGTAAAACGAGAAGGGACAAGATAAAGAATGAATGTATAATGACGGAGTGTGACGAGGAAAAGACGATAATGGATAGATATAAAAGTAGTACATTACGTGGCTTGGTCACATTGAGAGAATGAATAACGCAAGATTAACGAAGCAAATATATGTGGTTGAGGTTAGAGGAAAGACCGGGTCTGGTAGGCCGCGTAAAACTTGACTTAATGCAGAAGAATGTATGATAAAGGAAAGAAAGATAAAGTTTTAAAAATAAAAGGGCATGTCAGAGACAAGGTATGAACCTTGCGGAAGCTAGGGAGATATGCGGAGATAGGAAAGCATGGAGAAAGATTGTGAATGAAAAATAAATAAGAGGCAGGGATTGTTTTGTCTACCCCGCAAGGGAATGGCGTGAAGATTACGTTATGTACTTCGTACGTACGTGCAGATGACGAAAACATCAAGGAAAAGAAAAATTCCAAATAGGATTTTTCTTTAAATCGCTTCGTTTCAGAGAAACAGGGTGTTGTACATTTTACGTTTTCTTTTCGTTTTTTTATGTAGAATATAAATCTGTAATTTAATATAGGGTGTTCCATTTAAAATAACGAACTTTAAACCGACTTCCGGTATAACCGGAAGTGCTCCGAACTTGAAACTATTTTACCTGAATTTCCCTCAACGTCAATCCCATACAGCCAAATTCTCAGAATTTTCCTATTTATACTCTTCGCAATATCTATCGATGTAGTTCCTGTGTACTTAGTAAATTATTTTTTTATGTAGGAAGTGGTAACTTTTTTTTTGTACCAATCCCTCCGTTATTAGGTAAGCAATAATTTTAGAGAATTAAAAAACCAATAATTAATTTAATTTTAATTGAAATAAATTTGGATGCTCTCGCCTGAACATAACGAGAATTGGAATTTCGAAAGTGCCCCACCCCGAACATGACGTAGGTAGGTTGCCCGCCATCTTCATATTGCGTACATAGCTTGTTTTGCCTAATTTAGTCATCATCAACAGTTATTTGCGAACATCAACCGCCGTTCAAACCCTAAAGTTATCCTCCACTGAGGGACCTGGGAGCATTCCTTTGATTTAAGGAAACTTTAAAGTAGATGTTCACAAAAACTTCTCGACAGCCTAACAATATCCCTAATCCCGTACCAGTGTTCCTGAGTGCTTTAGCACGTTATGCAAATCTTAACCTGTTCAGGAATAGGTACTATTAGTAAAGAAAAACAATAACCTCCTTTATTTTCCAGAATATTGTCTCCTAGTCAGGCGGTTGGAGGAAATCCTTCTTAATGTTATTGTTAAGACTCACGGCGCAAGCAAAATTGAAGCTTTGTAAAACTTTTTACCCAATGTGATTACGCCACAACACGATATGATTATTTAGCGTCTTATTTTTTATTTTACAAACAACCAAAGATTTCAAAGGTTATTCAAAAAATCGTAATTTTGACGATTTTCGTATCATTAACGGGAGCCATATTTTGAACACTCCGTATATCTTTGTACAATATTGTTGTATGTGATAACTGACAGCGCTTTATAATTATTTTCTAGAAATTTGAATTGTATGTAATAATATACTGATATTTGAAATAAGCGAATCGTTGCCTACTTCCGGAATAATAAAAAAAATATTAGATCACCTCCATTATTTTAGTTGAACTCGTTATCTTTGATAATACACAGGTGTAAAATGCCACATGTCGACGTATAGCGTTTATCTACATTTCAATTTTCCGGCCAATATCAATATGTAATTAGAAATAATAATAAACATTTGAATTGTTATTAAGTAACCAATAACAAACCTGGCAATTCGTGTGCATGCCACGGCATGAAACAATTTGTTATTCGTTAGTACTGATAATGATGAGTGCTTATAGTTGCACAAAATAATTACCCAATTGACCTTGATAAGCGCGTCTAGGCAGCTTTATAGGCGTATGGAACAAAATTGCGTACTTGTCATACCCTACCCACATTCAGGGCCGTAGTCAATCGTGTGCAAAAGGGGCATTCATCCCCCCCTAGAGTGTTATATTGCGCCCCCAAGCAAAATTGGTCAAATTCAAAATTGTAAGAATTCAATTTTGTAATGATGGCACAGATTCTCATAATAAACTTAAACTTAAACAACATACCGTCATCTTTCAAGTCAAGTCAAGTGCCACCCTCAACGTCTAGGTGTTTTATGACCAAATACATTCTAATCACAGATGTCGTTCTTGTTCCTCACGGTTTTTCATTCATGCAAAAACTAGTTTAAATATCCACTTTTTTAAAGAATTCCAATAAATCTTGAAGGAACTATTTTTCACGTTTATTGTTGGAATTTTAAAACATGTAAGGACAAATTGTTTGTTTTTTATAGGTTACTGAATGCATCACAAAGAGGGCAAAACAGATTTCCTAGGAGACCATCTGAGCTACACCATTCTAAGAAACATCTAATAAAATTTGTTGTCTTGCAAGGTTGACGTTTTATTGCATGCATAGGTACCCCATTCTAGATTACAGTTTTAGTTAGTCAGTGTGCGACAGTATAGGATACAAATCAGTCGTCGCACTCCAGAAAATTTTGTAACGGTTCTTGTCGTTGTCGCATTTCAACTTCGGGAATAATGCTCAGTGGCAACACGTAGCAAGTTGGCCAAACAGAGACTAAATTCTGTGAACTCTTTCCAGAATTAGCATTGGTAACTTATAGCGACGCGGATATAAAAAAGTGAAAATGTATGCAAATAAACATACTCAATGTGTAAAGCAAATCCCTACAGCGAGTTTTAATCTCGAGCCCAAGACATGTTGGAGCCGACGCCCGGCATGAACCATGCCAAGCTTGCAACTTGAAAAGTGCGACACTCGAATCTACTGCCAGCATTATGCACGTTACCTAAATCTTTGTTTTTTTAACAGATATGCCCAAAAATTCTACTTTGCTTATTACTAACAAACCTTCATAAACTCACAACAAGGTCAAGCAGAAAATTTTGGCAATTGGTCACTCGTCACTTGGATAATTGTGTATATTCTATTATAGCATTTCTATAGAATTTAAGCCCCCTCAAAAATTATGTTTGCACCCACCCTGAGACGTTATAATGGCTACGGCACTGCCCACATTATACATCTAAACGATCACATATAATAAACAAGGAAGTGTTATTATATTCAATCATTTTTCAGATAAATTCTACTTACCAATAAATTACAAGTGAAGGTTTCACCATTTTCCAACTCAACAGTAATATGTTCATTATCTTTTTCAGGAAACATATAATTTTTTATTAGTGATTCATTTCTAAGTTTTACATTTTGTAACGTAGATAATTCCTTTCCAACAGCATGTAGCAGAAGATCATTTTCAACAATATGAGCAACTACATTAGAAGATTCCTCTTGGCCGAATGTAATTGCAGTGTCAGAAATGGCATCCCATATCTGCAAAGAATTAAAATAGATAAGTACTAATCACACAAAGGATAATAACTCTATAACTACACATAAATGAACAAAATGGACATAATAGTAATAATTACTCTGGGGTAATTCTACTCAAAAAATTAATGTCCCAAATTACTATTACATTCATTTTTTTTCAGAAACTCAAATAAGGCCAACGATGTCAACAGAATTAAATCAATACATCTGAAGTAATTTTTCTTAGAGCACCGATTTTCTTCAAATTTGGCAGAGTGTGCTTTCTAATGTTACAAATCTGCACCATGGCGACCATAATATATAACATGAATTATTTAGTGAGGTTGATAGACTACGTAGTGGTGGGGTGTTATTTGCAATTATAAGTTACATTACTAATAATCAACTTAACCGTTCCATTAATTAACATAGTAATAATACAAATTAGTTTTTATAAAATATATTAGTTATTTGTATATGTTGTATATATTCCCATTGATTTTGATATTTTTATCAATTAAGTTTCTATGGCAATAAGTTAATGATAGTAGGCGATTTTAATACGAGGGACAAGCCGTTATTATTGAGAATGAAGAAATTGGGCAGGACATGGAAAACGAAAAATGTAGCCCCAGTAAGGGCAACTCTTTACTTGACATTTGCCGCTTCACTTCCTAATTTATCTTAAATAGCATTTGAAAAAGATAGTTTTAAGTTTCGCAAGTGTAGTGAAAAAATGGGATTAATCCGAGAACATTTTCGCATAATGATTCATTATGACTTTGGGAAAAGTTTAAGTGCGTATGACTGTGACGAAAGTTTGAAATCAGCATTTGGCGATCAGGTCCCTTGCTTGGTAACAATTTCCAGATGCGTACAAGGAATTCGAACATGTAAGAACTACAGTTGACTACTACAAAGACACAGGCCCTCCCATTATCGCTGCGATAGAGGAAAACACAGCTGCTGTGAAGAAGATTGTGGAAGCAGATAACAGAACTTGTCATCTGTAAAAACAATAATACATGACCACCTTCATCTCAAAAAGTCGTAAATCGTGTTCTACCCCATCATCTTACAGATTTTCAAAAAGCAGAACGAGGACGAATTTTCCACGAAACTCTAGCATTGCTTAAGAATGGTGGACATCAAATTTTGACGAAAATTGGAACAGGCGTTGAAACTTACATACCATTTTTCGACAAAAGAGCCGCGTATGGATACATGAAGACGAGGCCACACGAACCATAATCAGAAAGTAGCGAGCAATGTTCTTTAGAAGTACCGGTTTAATGAGCGTTATTAAGTTAGAGGAGCTGAAAACTGTCACAGCTAAATGGTACATCGCTGCAAACATGATTAATGTAATGGAACACCCTCCCTACTCACCGGATCTGGCAATGTGCAATTTTTGGCTGTTTTTTGGGTTAAAAAGAACTTACGAAGAAGAAGGTTTTTTCAGAGGATGAGATCGATGCTGCTGTTCGGTGTTATCTTATCTGATTTATTTTATGAGAAATTCCAGTTGAACAATTTCACAGCGACAACGTCCATTTATCGCTGATTTAGTTTTGTATAGTTTAACGAAAGCTATACGGTTTTTCTTTAAGTAACCATTTGAAGATCAATTTTAAGATTCATTACGGTTTGACGTAATGTACATAGATATAGAGTAATGAGTTTGGTGACCGATCAGCTGCTTGTTTACGCGTTGTTTTCTTGGGAGAACATGCAGATATTTCGGAAGTTTACAGAAATCATGTGATCAGCTGTCGATTACTTGGATCGGTGTTAAAAGTAAGCAGTTTGTTCATTGGCTATGTATTTACGTATTAGGTAGTACGACTCCGATATTGACGTTTATTAGACTTTAAGACTTGATGAATGTTTGAGCGCGTTTGGTTTAGTTTGTTGTGAGGTATTTTCCGTTTGAAATTGAATAATTAATTATCGTATTGATCATAAATTTTTGGTTGAGTCAATAATTTGGCGTTGAAGTTTGCCGAATTGTTTAATGAGTTTTTAGTCTTGTTATAGCGATTTTACGGCTCATACGGGGTGCTGAAAAAATGGCGTATTAACTCTACGGTACGTTGTTAAGGGATGTTCCCTAAGTGTGAAAAAATAGTACAAAAATTCTCTCTTATATGTTTGACAATATTGAAGTTCAAAGTGGGGATCTTGAAATGGTCATATTTAGTGCTTCAGTTATTAAAAATGATTATTTTCAGATGATTTATACAAACAACAATATTTCTAAACGGTTTGTTCACTAGTACTACGAATTTTTAAGAAATTTCAAAATAAAAAATTTTGAAAATGTATTGAACACCACAAAAATCTCATTTGGCAACAAAGCTTTTAAACAATAAAAATCACATTGACATGTAAAAATATTTTGTTATTTAATTTGCCAATTTTTGAAAGTACATTTACATGCTCACAAACTAAGTGCAAATACTAGTATTTTAATTAGAATAAGTAATGTATTCAAACAGTGAATACGCTGATATGTACGTAGTATTTGGAGAATGTCGTGGTAATGCGACGGCAACAGTTCAACTGTATCGCGAAAGTTACCCGTTAAGGGAAAATCCTAATCAAAACTTTTTTAGAAGACTGGATCAACGGGCAAGAGAAACTGAAAGTTTTGCCATGCCAAATACTGACCACGGGAGACCTAGAATCAGACGGACGGCAGAAGTAGAAGAAGTATTAAATTTAATACAGGATAATCCAAGGACGAGTACTAGAAGTATGGCAAGTGAATTAAAGACAGAAAACTAGTATGTACCGTAATAAATGAGGAAGGGTATCACCAATTTCATTCTACTAAGGTCCATTCACTACTGCCCGAAGATCACGGTAGAAGAATAAATTACTGCAACTTATTTTTGCAACGTGTACATGGTAACCCTAATTTCCCAGCTAAAAAAATATGGACGAATGAATGCAATTTCAGCAGAGATGGTGTGTTTAATCAGCACAATGAGCATTATTATAGTTTGGAAAATTCTCACCAAACGTATGAAGCAAACCATCAACATGGATCCAGCGTAAATGTGTGGGCTGGATTATTGGTAAACCATGTACTTGGACCTGTATTTTTACCGGCACGACTTGGAGGACAAAATTTTCTAAATTTGTTTAAGGAACTTGTAACAAAAATTACTGATTGTTAAAGTATACACAACATAATAATGTTGTTTAAATAATGTGCCTCTGACTCAGTGGTAGATTGAGATAGGGAGAGTTCTAATAAATAATTAAATTAACCTACCTGAAATGCTAGTTGTTTCGATTCTGCTGGATTATTTTCACTTACTGGCAAAAATTGTCATCAAAAAATTATGAATAAAAATAATAAATTCTCGAGCGCCATGTTATCTTTGTCCAGGAAAATAACAAAACCCTAAATAATGAATACTAAAACATTTAATAGAAATAAAAAAATAACAAGTTACATAAGTTTATTAAATAAATGGTTGTTGAAAATGAGAAAAAGGTTAGAAGTCTTAAACTAAACTATATAAAAAAACTTTACCTTTTAACTGTTCTATTATAAACTGATACGGGTACTATGAAGCAGAATGGTTGATGTGAGGTGAATGTCTAGCTTAAGTATCCATTAAGAAATTTCCTTGAAATTAAATCGCCAAATTTATTTGTAACAGGATATAGTTCTAGCGTTGTAAAGGTAACTCATGTAAACTTGCCATTTAGAATAATAATAGATTAAGGTATACACTTATACGTGCCATTAAGATTAGTAAGTATACAAATTAAATACTTGAAAAATTGCATACTTTAAAATTAAGTATTTAAAAGTGTAATTAACGTGTTTAATAAAATTAAAAGGTGGTGCCTAAAAAACAAAGGCTTTAGCTTAAAATATTATGGGAAAAAACAACTCACCACCAAAATATGATGGCCCACTAATATAAAAATTAAGAAAAATCATTCTTATTGCTGTTAACAGTCAGCATTAACTGAATTACAAAAGCTTTCTCAATAACTCAAGGTAAAAGTTTTCTTGCGTTGCGCTGTTACATAATATAAATCCAATTTTTTTAAGAAAGGGAACTAAAACTATTTATGTAATATTACACCCAAAAGATTTGTTCTAAGAAATGCCAATTAAATTGCCAGTTTTCAAATCTACACATTAATAATTAAAAACTTTTCTAATATTATGCCAAATAAATTAATGATTTTAGATTAACGTATTTTTTTAATACAACCACAAAAAAAGGTTGTTACAAACTATTTTACGGATTTTATTGATGATATTCCTTTGGCAGCTATAAATGACTCGTGGTTCCAATTAGATGGTGCACCGGCCCACAATACAGAAATAGTTCAACAATGGCTTCAAAACAACTATCCTAATCGATGGATTAGCAGAAATGGGCCAGTAAACTGGCCAGTCAGATGTCCCGATTTCACTGTAATGGATTTTTTGTTTGGGGCCATGTAAAGAATTCAGTGCACTAAACGCCTGACAATAATAGAGATGAATTAATTGGACGAATTTAAGAATATTTTCGAACAATTAGTCCAAATATGCTTCAGAGGGCTTTTAATAAATCTGTTAGAAGAGCTGAAAAATGTTTAGAAGGACATGGCTCCAATTTTGAACATATGCTCTAATTAAGTGAAAGTGTTTTTAGTTATAATTTAAATTTGTTTTTATTTCATGTTTGAATGATGATTGTTAGGATTTTAAAATTTACTTAAGTTTAATAAAGCATTACATCCACGGAAACACCTTTACTTACACATGCAGTTAAAAGCCAACGTTGCCAACTTTTTTATTTTTAAACCATTGTATTAGAATAACTATTACCAAAAGAATTTTTTCCGATTTTTTTCATACTAGGAAAACATTCTTTAATCTAGTATTGAAGAGTTAATACGCCATTTTTCCAGCACCCATTGAAGTTTAGGTGAACTTTGCATAAATATTTTTGGAGTAAAATTTTAGGAGAGGTGGGTGTTTCCCATCTAACAGGTGGCGCCTTTATGACGTTTTTTTTTTGAGACGTGATGGAGTTATGTCGAGTGCCCATTAGGAGTGGTAGGTAAGAACCCGCCCATACCACTGACCTATGTCTGTTGCCTGCACATTACCTTTACGGGCTGACCCTCTAATAAGTGTTTGGCCCGTAACAACTTCATAGAGACAAAACCCAATTAAGAAAATTTATAAAAACGATCCTTCAAGGTTTCAACTGTTTATTAATTGTTCGCGCTTAATTTTATTTATATGGAGGGCTGTTAAACTAATATTTTTACATATACGAACCAATTACATATTTTAAGTTTCACAATATTGGTAAAATTAATTATGGAATAAACTCACTAACAAGACTTTTAGGCACAACCTACAATGTACTAAACGAAAGTATCACCCCGACAGATCTGGCAGTTCATTGAAAACCCGAACTCAAATATACTTCCCCAAAACAAAAATCACAACGACGACGCAAGAAGGAACCACGCATTCGCCATTCGATATCAGACTAGCTATATACAAGTTATAACGAGAAAGAAGGGTCGGCGTCTTAAAATAGAATGTATTTTTTTTCTATTACTTGTTGTATAAAGTTTTGTTTAAAAAAAGTAAATTAAACTATTAAAACACTTAAGCTTCAATACCAGCAACCCAGTCCACTATATCGAAGTTGAAACAATATCTACAATAGAGAAAAGACAAAAATTGTGCGGAGCAATTAAATGAGCCCTCTTTTCCTTAACAGTATCTATTGCATTGCGCCCGCCCAATCTAAAAGATGATGCCAGTCTGTGTGGAGTGAGAGTTGGATAATTTAATTTTATCTGGAATTGAAGATGAACCTGTGGTAACAAATTATTGGGACATTTTGTTATAGAAATACACTGTATTCATTGTTGATAAAAGGTTTTGAAAACGTATGCGAGAAAATCTGTTTTCGTTGGCTTATTGATTTAATTAGTCACTATACGGCGTCGTAGTAGTGCGTTTTATTATTTCGTTATCAAAAAACCGATGGTGCAGTCTAATCGGCGCCAATTGCTTTAAGATTGTGTTATCCTATTGCCAGTTCTGATATTTTATACACATGTTAAGATTCCATTTCATTCATAGATAAGCACATATAAACCACTTTAATTGCTCCTTTTCAAATCTCATTAATTTAAAACGAATATAGAGCTAAACCGCTGACTTCGCGGTCTATTGAGTTTGGAGACATACCTACGGAGAGATGTTAACATGTCAGGGGATTGAGTTTTTGACTGATGGATGAAGTGACGTATTTTAACGGATTGTAGGGACAGGGCCATTTAATTGGTTTCTTTATGGGGACAACGTTCAGATCTTAATGTAAAAAGATGTAATAAAACAATAGGTAAATTTAGTGTAAAGTTAAACAATTTAAATTGTATGCAGTTTGAAGCTCTAAAATCATGCATGGTTGTTAGTGTCACTACTTATAGTTTGTATAATAGTAAGTCGTGCTAAGATTTTAGTGCAAGATGAAACCCCACCTTTTTGTTTAATCAGCAGAAGCTAGATAACAAAAATGACAACATTAGCACGTACGACACGATATGAAAGTAAAGAAAAAATATTAAGTACAGAAGAGAGAAGGAAGAGACTGGAGGGATTAGTAAAAATTGAGGAATGAAAACTAGATTTAGAGTTGTTCGAAATCAATAGGAAAATGAAGAAGCTTTTGGTTAGCAGTAAATAGAAGAGAACAATCATAGGGCATGTATAATTTTTAAACCTTAGTCATGCACAAATTTTTAGGTTTCCGGCCTTTTTTGAAGATTGTAATTTATATGTATTATAATACATAATCTCTTTAGAATTTTTGTTTTATATTAATGTACCTGCCTTAAAAATTTTATTAACAATTACGTAAAATTTGGATTATAATGTAACATGAAGAAACTCATTTTATATTCAAATTAAATCTGATCACATTTACAAAGTTTGCGTATCGGTTAATAATCACAAATACTATGTTTAGATAAATAATGTAAAGTGAAAAATGATTATAAATCAAGACTGCGCGTTTAGTTCCGTGACACAAAAATTATCTTCCAATCTTCTAACTCGGCATTTTCTCGACATTACTCTAGTTAAATACGCATAAAATTTAACAATTTCTTAGTCGATTTGAGTTTATGTAAATTATAGTCCTTATAAGAAAAAGTACATCACTAAAATAACTAGACCATATTGTGAATTATTTCCTTGTTTTATTCAATGTCACTTAAAAAAACTGATAATTTTCAAAATTTGAACTGTTTACACAAAGTTATATATTTAGTGATTTACAAGATTATCACTTTATTTGGCTGTATTTTACGTTAAAAGTAAAATTTGATAATAGTAATATATTTAAGTAAAATTTTTAAAATATACTCTGTGACAAAAAATGCAACATCAAGATGGCGTTGGAATTTTTGGACCAAAGAAATGTTTAACTAGTCAAATTTAGTAATTGATTAAGGTTTGAAAGAAATTAAACAAAAAATAAAGGCATTTTTTGTTAATAATGTGTTGGACCACCCCTATTAGGTTCACACTCCCGCACCTTCTTGGCATGGATTCCAACATGTGGTCGATTTCTCCCTGAGGTATTGCATCCCAGCAATCCGTAATTCATGCTGGAGAGTTTCTAGTGTCTGTGGAGGATTGGCTAATTGCGTGAGTCTTCTACCTATCATGTTCGGTGGGCGAAAGGTCGGGAAATCTGGGTGGCCACGGCAAGATATTAACGTTAACCTCTTCGAAGCGCTCCATAGAGTGATTTGCAACGTGGGGACGGGCATTATCCTGTTGGAAATTGAGTCCTTCAGCTGCTGGAGGAATGGAAGGATATGGAGTTCTACCACTTCATCGATGGGCATTCACATTGCCTCGGATGAATACCAACTGAGACCTGCTTCCATAAACAATACCACCCCATACCACCCATTGTGTGGTGCACATGCCGCTCAACAGAAAACTGCATATTGGGACGTTCTCCACGTCTACGTCTGACCCTCATGCGACCGTCGTGCATTCCCACGCAGAATCGGATTCTTCACTGGAGACCATCCTATGGCATTCCACGTCCCAATCCAGTCGCAAGGTACGCCACTACAAACGTTCTGTCGATGACAAGGCGTCAGCGGAAGCACACGATGTGGTCGATAGGACTGCAATCCAAAAGCTCTAATTCGACGGTAAACTGTACGAAGGGTTACAGGACGTCCGTTTCCAAAACATTGATCGGCTATTAATCTTGTACTCGAGAATCGGTCTCTTAATGCCATTAATCGGAGATGGCTGTCCTGGATCATATATGTTTGTCTTGGCCGTCCACTTCCTCTTCTACGACGTTCTTGACCTTCTCTAGACCATGCTTGATAACACCGTACTACAGAGGATTGGTTACGGTTAAGACGATTAACAATTTCTCTGAATGAAAAACCACCTTCACGTAAGCCAATAATGCGACATCTGTCGAATTCACTCATTTGTCGATAATTTTCACATTGCCGCACTCTAGGCATCATCCCAGCCTCGAAATGCAAAGAACACAAAAGTAAAAGAATTGCAACCAAAAACAATACCGAAATCGACTTGATCTCTCAAGAAATACTAGTCAAACATTTCTGCCAAGTTTAGACCAAAAATTCCAACGCCATCTTGGTGTTGCATTTTTATGTCACAGAGTATATTAACTAGATTAACGGACTTGCCTTTGCATTGATAAGAGAAAATAGTTCAGTTTACATAACTGCTACTTTTACTCTCACATTATTTTACTAAAGATTGAATTTACTAACAACTTCTAAATGTTTTCTTCTGTGTATCTGATAGCTTCACTTTTTAGATTTGGGATAATCATATATTTGAATGAAAAGTTTCTGATTGGCTTAAATGTTGAAGTATTCTTTGATTTATTTATGTGTTTTTAGGAACTATTTTGACTTGACTTTTTAAAATTGATTAACTTAAATGTTTGAAATATATCCCATTTATGTATAAGTAGAACTATTACTTTTCTTTTTGCACTTAAAACTCTAGTCAAGGTTATTTTCACGGCGTTCTGCCTTATTCTACAGTGCGCTCAGAAAGTAACGGATAAATTCATTATTTTCGAAATCGTTAATTTGTCGTCAAAATCCTGCGACACGTCGATTTTTTATTTTATTTCCGGACTTTATGCTGTGTCGCACATGTCGATGGCGCTGCGCACTTTCCGGATATGACGTGAAAGTTCATATTTTTAAATGGCAACCCTGTATGTTCTCCGCGGAAATCGATGCTTTTATTGGGATTATTTGAAACAGTATGTGCGATATTAATTATTAAATGTGGCACAATTCGAAAAGTGATGCGGTGTTAGTGTTGTCAATGTTTGAGTTAAATTACGAACCTGGGTATTAATCAGCGCACAACATTTATTAAAATAAACATAAACTGAACGAAAACAAACATAAGACTTGAAAGGGCTTTTGTCTTCCGGTGACAAAAAACCGTACTTCAATCCTACATAAATGAGGTTTTCGGCCGCTTGAAAATAAAAAATAAACTCCATATCGAGTTACCTAGTTGCTTGTTGTTTTGACAAAACCCTACATTTCAATCACACCAGTTTCGTTCATAATTAACACCGCACCACTTTTCGAATTATGCCGAATTTAATAATTAATATCGCGCATACTGTTTCAAATAATCCCAATAAATACGGCATTTCTGTACTGAGGAGAAAGAGTTCCATCGATTTCAGCGAAGAACATACAGGGTTGACATTTAAAAATATGAACTTTGACGTCATATCTGGAAAGTGCGCAGTGCCATCTACATGTGCGACACAGCGTAGTCTGGAATCAAAATAAAAAATCGACGTGTCGCAGGATTTTGACCACAAATTAACGATTTCAAAAATAATAAATGTATCCGTTACTTTCTGAGCGCACTGTATGTGAATATTTCAGGAAAAATTATATTCATTTATTTTCTTAACGTAGTTATCACTTCAATTTTTTTTTGCACACACTTCTAAACTCCAGCAACTTTTAACATTTTTTCACACAGGTTATGAATTTTGATGAACATTAGAAATTTTTTTTTTTTAATGATTGTGGACCTGAACAGGCTAAATAAGGCCTATCGTGCTAAAGCACTCAGGAACACTTAGGAGGATGGATAGAGGGATAATGAATTGCCAATAGATGCCTATGAACAGCTACCTTAAATTTTCTCATATTTTCTCATATAATAATTTACGATAAATAATAAAGCATGTAAATTGAACATTTATTTATTTTTTATGTTACAAACAAATTTAATCCTAACACAAACTACTCTAAATATTAAAAAACTACTTACTAACACTAATTTAAAAAAAGCTTAATTATCTAAATTGTCAAGTGCATGTAACACATTTTGCGTTTCTCGTATGTTTTGGGGCACCTATGCTAACGAATGGTTGGCTCCGTTAGACACTGCACTTTTGCCACTCCCGATGCTTCACTGTTTATGTAATCGTTTAAAATGTTCCGCAACCACCTCACACTTTATTGTTTCAATTGCTGAAAGGTCGTCGGGTACTTGGTTTGATGTAGCGAACCTTGAGATTCGCGCCCTTCTTCCCTTATCAGCTCCAAATTCTTTTCTCCATATTGAAGTGGAGATGCTGCTACTGCTGCTGCTGGTGGTAATGCTGCAATCGTTGTTCCAAGCGTAATGCTAGAAAGATAATTGAGTAAATTAGTAATGCATATATCAATAAGTAAATGATAATGAAAAACTATAAATTATGTAAAGTACACTTACTTTTCAAAGAGTACGGAAATCTTCATCGAGATCACTATCACGTATACATATGATAGGAATACCTTCATCAAATTCAGCCACGTGAGTGGTTCTAAGTAAGGTTTTCCTGCAGGCAGCCGCACCAAAACATTGTGCAAGATATTTGGTTTCTTGCTCAGCGATAATTTTGTTCGTTTACTGTAAGTATGTAACTAAATGTTAGAATAAAATTTTAAGATTATATACAAGTAAATCTGTTAAGGTTAACAAAGTAGTGGAAGTGGTAGGTACGATGAACTGACAAAAAAAAAATTCGCACAAGAATGAAACACCTGTATACGCAAAGTCTATGAACTATAATAAATGCAACATAATCTAGAAGTAACGGGTGTAGACGTGAGAAAGTATTTCATATGAACTTAGAAAAGTTAAGAACATGTGTTAATAGATATTCTTGGTAAACGCCAGTAAAGATAATCAAAGTGAAATGCATGTGTCTATCTGACAATCAAAAACAATTAACAATTAACGTAACTAAAGCGTATAAAAGTATTCCGCAATCATAAGTAACAGGTGTAAATATCAATCAACCTAATAAAAGAAAAGTTCATGAAAGTGAAGTATGATACCAATGCTATATACACATATATATACCTCAAAGCTGACCAATTTTGGCTAACGACCAGAATTTCTGAGTTCATTAACCTCAATATTGGACAAGTCAATGACCGTATAATATCAGGTCAACGACCTCGACACTTGAGGACAAAAATCCAAAAAGGGTGGAGCATCATAAATCGGCAGCCCCACATATAGCGGGAGTCCAAGCTGATGGAAAAGAGACTCACAAATGGGAGTCAGGCGGAGATCCAGCTGTTAGAGAAGGGAACCCTGTGATCCCTACTTGGTTTTGAAAAGTGCTTGCGTAATGGGACAAGAAATGTGGATATAGGTAAAACAGGCTGAGAGGGGCTATGAGTAGGGCTAAAGCTAGAAAAACCAATGAGAAACAAGTGGGAGGAGAATTACAAAATGGCATATGCGGGTTGCCTGTCTCGAGACAGGGGCTAAAAGAAGTAGCCAAAACTATTATTTCGGGTGGTATTGCTGAGATGAAATAAGAAGCAGGATAAAGTAGACACATTGCAACACAAGCATATAACGGTTTGGACGATCCTACTTGGAGTGTGTTACTGAAAAGAAATTTAGCAACAAAATTAAAAAAAGAAGCAAAATAAAGTAGACGCGTAGCAACAAAAATTGTTGGGTGTTGCTGTGTTGATATAAGAAGAAAGATTATACTAGCACAAACAGGTAAAGTTAAGGATAGTCCTGCTTCCAACGTGTTTCCTACTTCCCTGGTCTTCTTTACAATCAGTACATAGTTTTTGTACACACCATGCCGATAGAAATCAATCTCGAAAGAAAACAAAAAACCAGGTTTAAACTCCCAATCGTGCTACATATAAAATATCATTATTACCAAAATCACAAATTCCAAACGTCTAACATAAGGCAGGAGCAACATAAGTCTAGTGACTTAAGGACATCCAGTTAATCTTTCATTTATTAATGTCAATAACAACAGATTTAAATATACTTAAACGAAGAAATGCAAACGTATACTGTAGACCTTAACACAGCTACCTTGATACATGTACTTTAAAAACATTCTGTAAGAAATTAAACTAGAAATAAACATCACATTGAACCGGAAAATCTTTTTAATAATAATATTTATGCTGATTCAAAGTGAACGTACAAATTCTAGTATTATTTTTTCAAACAAGAGTCATACCATACGAAGTCGTACAAGGGCTAATTCCGACTTAAGCTCAGAAATTCCTACTTATACTCGGACATTTGATTTAAACACGGAAATGCTCACTTAAACGTTCCCGAGTTAGAATCGATTTCCGTTATGGGGCAAGGAAGGACGGAGTGGAGGTGGACGCATAGATGCGCTATACTTTCACACTAGCCGTTCTCCGCGGTAGGGGAGGAGGGTAGGTTTAAAGGAATGCTTGAGTCAGAATTTCCGAGCTTAAGTTAGAATTGTAAAGAATACATACATACATACACACACACGCACGCACGCACGCACGCACGCACGCACCCACCCAACCAACCAACCCACCAACACACACGCACACGCGGGCGCACACACACACACACACACACATATATATATATATATATATATATATATATATATATATATATATATATATATATATATATATATATATATATATATATATATATACAGTGTGTGTGCGTGATTCTCACCTCCACTGCTATAGCATGGATGAGTCTGATCAACGTTAATCAAATACTACTGTCATATTTTGTTGCTGTTTTTGAGTTGGAATGACGGTGTTGTAAAATTCCTTCATCAGAAGTGAGGAAGTTATCAGTAATTCTTGACAATAATTTATATTACAATAATGGGTAACCATTATAGCAGAGAAAGGTAATTATATAATTGGTCATCAGTTAGATCATATAATGAGGATGGATAATATTAGATGGTGTCATGGGGTTACATGAATCGATTAAACGTTATTCTGATAATGTATGCTAATAATTATTTTCACCTTTGCCATAATTATAATTTCCAATTTCATAAGAGCTATTCTTACGGTACATATGTAAATATTATTTTATTTTTTTTGTAATTTTCATGTTTCTGTTTGTAATTATATTTAAGGTAGATATACTACATGAATGATTATAGTTAGGCAGACTGTACACCAGCATTTACGAAACAATTGGATCATCATTCAAAATTGTCATGGATACATTTGTTCCAATAATCGCAATAAGGTCACGAAATGGAATTATAACGTCTATCATATAAAAGCTTAATTACAAATTTTATGCTCTAATATGCATGGTTTGTGTTTACAATAATTTAATTCTTTTCTAAAGGTATGATAATAATAATTCAAATCTCTAATTTTCCATAAGGTTGTTATACTAAATAAACAATGGTCAAAGTCAACTTTTGGCTTCTTTTACAACCTTAACAGCATGGATAAAATAGTTTGAGACTAGCACACTGTCTCTGTTAAGCACAGTTTACAGCTCTTGAGGTGTTCCTGAAGCGATAAGCAAGTACATACTAGCATGGTGATGTAGTATTATAGACAGATGTAGATTACAAAATCTATTTCTTTGTTTGTTAAATGATACTTTAAAATCAATCTTCACTATAGAGAAGCATAAGGGGTTTTCAGAAAATAAAGCATGTTAAATTACCACTTTTAAGGCCAGCAGTTTAGTCAATTGATTAACATAACCACTGGATGGTTCACTAAGCTACAATTCTGTTAATAACTGTTACACAGAATATTAATAATCGATTAGGTTTAACCTATCCCACACTAATCAAGGATAAAAGTAGTAGCCCTAAATTATAACAATTTTGAGAACAATTATATCTACACAAATTTTCAGTGAACTGGTTAACAAATTAACTGCCATGCCAGGCATATAGAACCGGCACTAATATTTTCCACCACACCATGTCGGTCCTAGGGGACCGGCATTGAAGAACATTTTTCAAATGTATATATGACGACGTTGGCTGTATTCAGTATGTATTTATTACTGGCGATGGACCGACAAGGTCTGTGCAAATATAAAGCACCATCTAATCATGGGAGTAAAACTACATAAGAGCATTGAGTACGTATGTACTCAATGATAAGAGTATAAAAATGAAGAAAAATTCAAAATAATATTTTTATTTCACATTATTATTAGTTTGTATGATGTGATTTGCAAATAATAAAAACGTTAATCTTAAAAAATATTTACTTATGAATATTGTTAAAACATTCTAAACATAGAGAGGGTTGAGCGTTGCAATCTAGACAAATTGTATTAACTTTTTTTGTTTTGTTCTTCGCCATCTGTCGGCCCTCTCTTCTACTAATATCTTCGTAACACTTCTTACAATATTTCCTAATTTTATGGTTCTTTCCTGGGATCATAGTGAACTCATGACGCTTTCTCTTCAAGCTGAATGGAGTAGCGACATTTTAGCGTGTTCTGTTTGACACAAATATTTTACTATTTCTTTACGAAATTCAACAAATCCAATTTTTCATTGGTAACTTCCACGAGTAGTATGTAGACATTTATGAGAGATGTATTGATGGCTAACTTTCTGTACCATTTGACAGTTTTTCTCAGTGGACAAGAATATGCTTTCATTACATCCCACAAATCTACCCCAACTTTTACTTTATTATATTTCACAACCGTTAGTGGTTTTGTGACAGATGTTCTACGTTTTATCTGTACAATTTTAGTTTGGGTAGAATGTTGCGTTGATAACATAAATACATTACGTTTATCTTTCCAGTTGAGAAAAGTTATCCCTCTGCTGTTTTCGGCTGCAGCAATTTCCCAGACTTTTATTTTCTTTTCAACAATATCTTTAGGATATCTGATCACACCTTATCGTACCAATTGGATGAGTATTTCTATCCAGCAACTTGTTAGCTAGCTCTACACTAGTGTACCAGTTATCTGTACAGACTGTCTGATTATTGTGTAGTATGTGTAGCTATTTCCACAACATAACTTGAAAACTTTTATGCCATATCTATGTCTTTTTTGCTTATTCTGCTGTTTCATCAGTAGCCTTCCTCTAAATGGAATCATTGATTCGTCAACACATACAGTTTTAGAAGGTGTGTACAGGATCTTGTAACTTTGTAGAAGAAGATTTACTAAATTACTTACTTTATGTAATGTATCTCCTTCCTGGTATTCATCGTTATTTGCAAAGTGAATCATTTTTGGAAGGATCTCAAACGTACCTATTTCTGAACATCACACTTGATGGAAAAGAATTTTTGAACAGACACCAATAATCTGCAATTGCTGGTAATTTCTTGATACCCATCCACGTTATCAAGCCAAAAAATGTTTTTATACTATATCTGTTGGGGTCCACTCATGTAATCTGGGAGATAGACCTACATCTGTACTAGTCAAGAACTGCGTGGCGTATAAATTTGTCTGATCCAATGTCAAATATTGAATCGGTGATAACAACAGAAAAGAATTCTCCAGGTTTAGCTACAACTAACAAGCCAGCTACATCACAATCTATACCATGTTCTACTAAAAATGGGAGTAGTTTTACTTGTAAACCATTGGGATTTGTCCATTCATTTGATTTTAAACAATCTGGCAAAGATTCATCTGCGTTCTTTGGTGCAACTTCTAAAAATCATATAAAAGTTACTAAATTACTAATTTACATAAGTATAATATAACCCTCCAGTTGGTTTTCTTGTGAATTACCGATCATCTCTGTTTGTAAATCAACATCTTTTACTTTATCTACAATATAAAAGTTATAGAAACAGCCAATCAAATGAAATATTCAAAATTTCTTACTTTCTGATGCAACCAAAGAGTCATTTGAAACATCGAAATAATTCCAAATTTGGGTTGACTACCAAATCATCATCGTAGTCACTAAAATCATAAAACTCATCATCTCACACATTTATTAGTCGTTCAAGAACTTCTGATAAGGCATGTATTTTACGAGAAGACAATCTGTACTATAACGTAATTGCTTAATACTCACTGATAAACTAACTTGAATCGATAAGGTGACTAGAGTGCGTCGACAGAATGACAATAGTGGGGTGATGTAGGAGTGGGTACTTCCAACGTGTCGGGCCTATGGGCCCAACAATCACACACTCATTATGTCACTAATCACAATCAAAATAGGAAGTTAATTGCCGCATAATACCACATCTAAAAACCCTCTTGGCTTGTAAGACCTAAATAAAAAATTTGCGATGGCAGTTAACTTGTTAATCAGGTTTAATTTTCGAAAACACCTACAGTCTGATAAATAATTTTTAATGTTGACATGAGCTAATGACAAAGTATGATTGGGTCATTTTAAACCTAATGAAACTTAACTTCAATGTGAAAAATGTTATATAAGACTAATATTATAACATCAAAACAAAATTATATGACCCCCGGAAACAACTTTTGATATTCACTATAATGTGAACAGTATTGATTTTTATCGTGGGTAATAATGAAAAACACGTTTAACCACTACACACAGTAACAATTTTGCCTTACATCTTTTTCAGGGTATTCCTTACCATCAAATTTATTGCACCACTTCTTATCAATATTAAAATTTTCAATCACAAAAATTTATTTACTAAAGATTTCAACATATTAAGTGTTATTTACGAAAAGATTGTAAATATACAACAAATATATAACCTGCATGTTATGCACTGGTGCACTTCGGACAGCAGCAATGTGTTTCCAAGCTCCAATATTATTTAATAAAGTATATGTATTTTGATTAAGTGCTGAAACTCTGTTACTGTACTGTTCCTTAAAGTTCCAATTGGTAGGTTTATTACTTTCCAACAATAATATATGTCTATCACTTAGTTTGGTGTTTTTACCTAAAATAAAAATATTGAGAAATTACTGTAAATATGTGAACATACAACAAATACCCAGTGTACATGCTAATGTACTCCCAATCATTCCTCCACCAGAAATAATAATGTCATAGTGCTGCGAAGTATTTGGTGAAGTTTTAGTACAGTACCTTAAGATGTTGATACTACATCTAGAGCATTGTTTCAACTTCATATAACTTTGTAATGGTAATATTGCGTGATGAGCCATTTCACTGGTTTGAATTAACAACAAATTTATTTTTAATTTTTTATTCTAACCTTACAAATCATGTAAATAAAAATAAGGTTGATGAAATTTTTACCGGCACGGTACTCAGTGGCGTGCTTAATTAATTACTTTTTTTATTATAGGCATTTTGCATATAACATCATTTAAGTAATGTTTATAAATACATAATTATTTAAGAAGTAAACATTATTTTCAGAGATAGGAATTGTGAAGTATTTGAAACAGGGCTTGTGGTATGTGCATCTGATCAGTGGCTTGCAGTTTCTCCAGACGGAATTATCTTCAATTTTGATAAAACTCCACACAAATTATTGGAGATAAAATGTCCCTACAAAGGTAAAATAAAGCTAATACAGTAACTTATTTTATTACGAATTCTTTTAGGAAAATTCATGTCAGCTAACGACATTGTTGATCATACAACATATTTAAAAAAATCTGATAATGACATCCATAAAAAGAAAACACAAGTATTTTATGCAAGTGCAATTATGTATGTGTGTACTAAATGTAAAAAAATGTGATTTTGTTTTTTGTAGTTATGACCAAAGTTACTTAATAATTGAAACATTGTTAGATGAGAATTACTGTTCAAAAATTTTACAAAAATTAAAAGAAAATTATTTTAATTACATGTTACACAGTTTGTGCATAAAATAAAAACAAATTGGTTATATATGTTCAATACATTTATTTTATTATTGATTAAGTCAATACAATTTGTAATAGCCAAAAATGGTTATTATTATATTGGATGTTCCTTAATTGTTGGTGGTTGTAAATTTGTTAAAACTCCACACATAACAACAATCATATCCAAATATGGAAATAAATGTGTAGGAATTTTCTGTAAAATATATATTTGCAGTCTTTGTATACTTCTTTCAACATGGATGCGTACACTGGCTATTGAATAAGTTTCTATAACTTCATCATATGAAAGCATTCCATTATGTAAAAAAGGTGGCATAACAATAATACTGTTTTTATCACCTTTAATGCCTGGAAATCCTTTATCAGCCAAAATCACGTCTTCACTTTCAAATAAATTCAGGATCCCACAATTATTTGTAATAAAGGTATTGCTAGTTCGTCCTCCATAACATTTTGACAAATATGTGATGAAACCATTTGGTGCTATAGCAATTAACAATTTTGATGTAAAGCAGCCTTTATAATTAGAATATGTATAAATTCTATTATCAATTGCAGAAGGTAGTTCAATCCTCAATTCTGTACAGTCGATTATGGCTCGACAATTTGGATAATTTATTGTGAAAGCTTTTGGCATTGTAAGTCTTATAACATCTTTATATGGCCAATAAATGTAATTCTGGGTTTTGTGATACAATTCTGTTAGAATATTCACAAATATTCTTGAAACTGTAGAACAATGTACACCAAACAATACTCCAAGTGCTGTAAATGAAATGCCCAGTTTCATTTTCATAAGAAACAATAATAACTTATTCTGAATTGATGTTTTATCATTTCTATGAACTACAACCTGTAGTAATGAAAATAACAAATCAAATCTTTCAAAAGTTACACCAGCTAAACTGTTTAATTCGGAGTTGGATTTAATAGATTTATATCCATGGAAACATTCACATGATAGCTCAGTATCATTTCCAATACATTTATCTGTAGAGGATTTTAAATGGTTCCCCCTTAACAGTGGTATACAAGCTTGTGTAGAGATTTCGTTTTTTTCACTACTTAAAGTGCATTCAAAAGCAAAAAGAAACATATTCTAACTCATTACACAAGTTCGAAACTAGTTTGACACAAAACTTCTTTTGTAGTAATTATATTTGATGTTTCACTTAATTCTACTTGGATGTCCATCACTGCATTATTTTCTTTTATATTCTTAATATTTCTTCTGTTCGCAATTCGGTTGTAACGTTCTATGTTTGTTGTTGTATTTACTTTCGTGATTTTATACACCTAAAATTTGTTATGTAGGTACAAATAAAAACAATTAAAGTAAGTATTACATCAGGAAAGATAGTTGGATGATATGCTGGATTTTTAGGATGATTTGATTTCTTGTTTCCAACAAAATGAGCACTACATATTCTATTGTGCTTTTTTGGTTCCCAATCACCACGACCAGAAACACTAAAATTTTAAAACAATTAAATTACTTGATAATCTTAATGTACCCTCATACTTTTCTCTACGAATTTTCCGTATCCACTCTTTCCGCCGATCCTTTTCATGTGGTCTTGAAGGAAATGAATAAAATTATATATCCGGTCCAGTATTAAAATAATTATTGTGGCAGTCAACAACAGAGCACATGATCCTTGATCCACGCGATTTAGTGTTCATTGTAACTAATAAAGTAATAAATAAAAAAGACTTAACTGTGACACGAATACACCTGCTTAATACACGATTATGGTTTGTTGTCATACACGAAGTTTGAAAACTTGACATTGGTGGCGCTGTTGTATTTATGCAAAACGCCTATAGGCCCGAGACTCAAAATATTTTTTACTTTTCTCTTTCCAGTTTGTTTTGGAATAGGTGTATATCTCATATGCCCTAGAGGCTGTAATACGGAATCTTCATTCCGATTTCCACATTACTTTGTCTTTAGAAGTATCATTAGTCAGTTTTTCTACATTGGGTGAAAATATAAATGTATTAAATGTTTTTATACAGCAATCTCCTTTGACATTGAAAGGATATGTGGACAATTCAGTCAATATTAATGAAGAGATTTGATGTTTATACATTTGCTGAATGTTACTGTCATTAATTGATTCAATTTCCATATGCTCGGTAGTTGTTGTTGATGGTAAATTTGAAGATTCATTGGACCTGTTGGATAAAAAAGTTAACATAAAAGCTGAGTAAAATATTAACATACTTAGATACAGAAAGATCAATTGTTTCCTTCACAATATCCTGACACATTACCGTATTTTCTGCTTTCAGCATAATTGATAACATATAATTTATGTTATTCAAATTTAACAACTTATTTTCTGGATTGGATTGTGGAATAGTGAATGTTCTTCCTGTGCCTGGTAAAAGAGGGAACAATTCACTGAATTGTTTACCTTTTGCATACTTTTCTTGGCCAATTTTAGAAGAGTGTGATTTCATCCATTCACATGGTTGATTTGTTTTTGAACTGGTCTCCTCCTTGTTGGTAGCTATTACAACAGCTGCAATGTGTTTACATTTACTTAAAATACCAGCAACACAAGCACAATCTGCCTTAACTACTTCCCATTTCTCATTAACCTAAAATACAATAGTATTAAATTCAGGTTATGTACTAAAATAACAGAAGATTACCTGCAATAACACTTCGTATGGCTTTAAGGACACACTGGTTTGAGTATAACAAATCCTTTTATTTGACAGATATTTCCTTCTTTTAATTCTATTAGTTTTATTACATGACCAGCCTTATATAATTGTTCCCCCTTTTTCATTGTGCTTGGGAGTTGGGCTGCATATGAAATGAATTGGTTGTAACCCACAGTGAAACTCAATTTCCATTTTTATTAATGTTATTCAACACATAAAACTATAAATTTGCGATTTCTACACTTTTAATGTTCTTATACAAATAAAAGATAAAACGTATATAAACGAACGTAAACAGCTTTTTGTTTTCATACACATTGTTCAGTTTCAAATCCTAGGGGGCGTTAAATGATGTTATATGCAAAATGCCTATTCTTTTAATTAATTTTTTGTTTTCAAAATATTAAAATTGAATATATTGATAATTTATTAGGTGCAATAAGTGACTGCAAATAAGGGGTGTTTCTAATCTGTTGAAAAATTTGCTACAAATTTCTAAACAAAAAATACAATAATGTTGAACCCATAACACAGCATAATAAACAATCAGCAGGGTAACTCTGCGGCGGTGCCTCAGTTCTTTTCCTTGGCAACACCATTACGGGATAGAAGACAGGTCCTGATTTCAAATAATCATATTGATTAAGCTTAGCTTTAGCGGGCCATATTTCAAAAGTTTTCTAGAACTCCTTTTTTCTATAATTTTTATACAAATAAAAGTCAAACTAACTACAAAAAGTTGTATTTATTGCAAAAATACATACGTATTTATTAATTTTTAAGAATAAAAAGTTACAATGCAAATACTTTTGTTTTTGTATAAAAAGAATATTATTGGTTACCGATTACGCCATATAATTAATTTATTCTTATTAATACATTTAAAATTTTTATTTATTGTTTTTAATGTGTAATAAATTCTAACTCTTAGATATAAAATCATAACAAATGTTTTTGGGAATTTTTGACAAGGATGACTGTACAATGCTCAAACAAACTGCTGCAAATATTTGTCTTAACAATAAAAGATTCAAAATGTTTTTGAAATATAATTTCACATTTTGTAATTAACTTAACGAAGGCATTGTGGGAATTCTAAGAATTCTCAGAATTCTTAGAATTCTAAGAATTCTAAAACTTCTAAGAATTCTAAAAATTCTAAGAATTCCAAGAATTCCAAGAATTCCAAGAATTCTAAGAATTCTAAGACTTCTAAGAATTCTAACAATTCTATGAATTCTAGTACTTCTAAGAATTCTAAGAACTCTAAGAATTCTGAGAATTCTAAGAATTCTAAGAATTCTAAGAATTCTAAGAATTCTAAGAATTCTAAGAATTCTAAGAATTCTAAGAATTCTAAGAATTCTAAGTATTCTAAGAATTCTTAGCATTTTAAGAGTTCTACGAGTTGTAACAACTGAACGAATAAACACCTATTATGTTATGTTTTCTTTACTTACACCACGCACCCTGTCTAAGAATTCTAAGAGTTCTAAGAATTCTAAGAATTCTAAGAACTCTAAAAATTCTAAGAATACTAAGAATTCTAAGAACTCTAAGAATTCTAAGTATTCTAACAATTCTAAGAATTCTAAGATTTTTAAGAATCCTAAGAATTCTAAAAATTCTAAGAATTCTTAGAATTCTAAGAGTTCTACGAGTTGTAGCAACTGAACGAATAAACACCTATTATGTTATGTTTTCTTTACTTACACCACGCACCCTGTCTAAAAATTCTAAGAGTTCTAAGAATTCTAAGAATTCTAAGAATTCTAAGATTACTAAGATTTCTAAGAATTCTAAGTATTCTAAGAATTCTAAGATTCCTAAGAATTCTAAGAATTCTAAGATTTCTAAGAATTCTAAGAATTCTTAAAATTCTAAGAGTTCTACGAGTTGTAACAACTGAACGAATAAACACCTATTATGTTATGTTTTCCTTACTTACACCACGCACCCTGTCCTCGCGAATGCGGCAGGTAGACAATACTCTAAAGATGGCTTAGACACATTGAAGAAAAACGCCAAAAACGTCGAAAATTGTCAAAAATACCAAAAACAGATACGCGGATATGTACACACACATACATACACACACACACACACAAACGCATGCACACAGCACGTCGCACACACGCACGCATACACACACACACTCACTCACACACACACAAACGCACGCACGCATGCACGCGCGCACACACACACACACACACACACACACACACGCACACACACCGCAAACACACACGGACACGGACAGGGACATGGACACGGAATGGGCACGGACACGAACACGCACACGAACACGGAGACGGACAGGGACACGGATACGGAGACGGACACGCACACGGACACGGACACGGACACAGACACAGACACAGACATAGACAAACACAGACAGACACAGACGCAGATGCAGCCTCACGCGCAGACGCACGCGCAAGCGCATGCGCACGCGCACCCGCGCACACACACACACACACACAACACACACGCACACACGCACACACGCACACACGCACACACGCACACACGCACACACGCACGCACGCACGCACGCACGCACGCACGCACGCACGCACGCACGCACGCACGCACGCACGCACGCACGCAGCATCACGCGCTCACGCGCTCACGCGCTCACGCGCCCACGCGCCCACGCGCCCACGCGCCCACGCGCCCACGCACCCACCCGCCCACGCACCCACGCACCCACGCACCCAGCACCCACACCCACGCACCCACGCACTCACGCACTCACGCACTCACGCACTCACGCACTCACGCACTCACGCACTCACGCACTCACGCACTCACGCATCACGCATCACGCACTCACGCACTCACGCACTCACGCACTCACACTCACGCACTCACGCACCTCACGCACTCACGCACTCACGTCACCATCACCACTCACACACTCACCACTCACCACTCACCCCACACTCCACACTCACACACTCACACACCACACACACTCACACACTCACACACTCCACACACTCACACACTCACACACCACACACTCACACTCACTACACTCACACTCACACACTCACACCTACACACACTCACACCCACACACTCACCACACTCCACACTCACACACTCACACACTCACACATTCACACACTCACGCACACACACTCACACATTCACACTCACACACGCACACACTTACACTCACACTCCCACACACTCACACACTAACACACAACACACTCACACACTCACACACACACACACACCACACACTCACACACACCACACACACACACCACACACTCCACCTACACATCACACACACACACACACTCACACAACACACTCACACACACACATCACACACACACACTCACACCTCACACTACACACTACTCCATCCACCACTCACCACCACACACCATCAATCACACCCACCATCACACCACACTACACACACACATGCACACACACTACACACACACACTACCACGCACAATAATCCTACCACTAACAACATGTAACAATACATCACCCACACACTCGTCCTAATATGTAAATTCTCTGTTCTCCATATACAAAGTCAGTAGACTGTAAATGATACCCACCTTCTTGGTCCTGAACATGCTAAAGCTACCCCTGATCTACTTTTAGCACAGATAATAATCTGTCATCCCATAAACTGTAAGATGATACCACTCCTGGTGACCTTGAAGATTGATTTCTAGGAATTGTAATGACTTCTAGGACTTATACAGAAGTCATTGATTAGGAATGCTTATTTTGCTATTTCCAAGAATTTGACCTTGAAGATAATTTAGCCAATATAATGGTTTATATAAGAAAAATGTATCACGTTTGACCTTGAAAATTCTATTTTTATATTTCTCATGATTGTAGGTGTGACTTTGAAATTTAAAGCAAATGTGGTGGTAGCAGGGAATAAAAACTGTGTGTGACCTTGATAATCACCCTGACATGACACTGCTCTTTATCTACTTATATAGATGCATTCAAAGCCAAAATACGGGTAAGATCGAATAAGATCACATAAGATCGGATAAGATCGGATAAGATTGGATAAGATCGGCTAAGATCAGATATGATCAGATATGGACGGATAAGGTGACCATGAAAAGCTTTTGGCTTACGGTTTTTATTTTTCGCTTGCGCTTTATCACCTTTGACCTTTTTAGATGCCTCAGAATTGTAGGTGTGACCTTGAAATGTAAAGCAAGCGGTGGGGTAGCAGGTGCCAGTAGTCATGCATATTTTGCTACTTGACCTTGAAGAGCATTTAACCAATACAAGAACCACTTCACCTACGTTCATGGACAGAGGTCAATGAACTTTGATTCCAAGGATTGCTGGGGGGGCGTGATCTTGGAATATCCCGATGTCTTTGAAAAGGTCAATGAACTTTAATTCCAAGAACTGCTGGGGGCGTGATCTTGAAATTTCCTGATACCTTTGAAAACGTCAATGAGATTTGATTACAAGAATTGCCCCTGCAGGTGACCACTCACGCATGCACAAAACCATTGATTAGGAATGGTGCTATTCCCAATAATTTGACCTTGAAGAGCATTTAGCCGATACAGAAACCATTTAACCTTTTAGCATAGGCAACAACCCATCATTATTCAACAAACACATATTCTACGAACCGTTTAGATTTTTAAAAATTGCCCCCACAGGAGGCCATTAAATTTTGACCTTGACTCAATTTAGTCATGAACCCAGTTTTCGCATAGACAACAATCTATCTGAACTGTAATATGATACCCCTTTGAAAATTTAATTCTAGGAATTAACGTATGGCCTTGACTCGATCAAATTCTAAGAACTGCTTGGTGACATTGAAAATTTCCCCCCCAAAATGGCGTGACCTTGAACAATTTCAAAAATTACTCACACCTTCAATATTCTAGGAATACTCCTGTAGGTAGCATTGGGAATTTATTTCCGTTAATTGCAATAACTTCTAAGATTAACACATGAATTGCTTGAACAGCCCGACCTTGAAAATTTGATCTTGACCTTGAAATTAATAGCCCTAAAATGCAGGACCCCCATACCTTCAATGACCTTGTACATTTTTTTTAATTGATGCTGGGAATGTGTACCTGACCATCAATGATCATGACCTTGAAAATTTGATTCCAAGAATTACTCCTGCAGGTGACTACTCACCCGCGTATGCACAAAATCATTGATTAGGAATGCTGCTATTCCCAATAATTTGACCTTCAAGAGCATTCAGCCGATACAGGTACCATTTAACCTTGACCTACCTTTTATCATAGGCAACAACCCATTAATTTTGAACAAACACATTCTACCAACCGTTTAGATTTCTAAGAATTACTCCCACAGGACACCTTGAAAATTGATTTTGATACCATTAAATTTTGACCTTGACTCAATTTAGCCATGAACCTAGTTTTCGCATAGACAATAATCTGTCTGAACTGTAATATGATACCCCTGACCCTAAAAATTGATTTCTAGGAATTAACATATGGCCTTGACTCGGTTAAATTCTAAGAATTGCTTAGTGACCCAAAAGGACGTGACCTTAAACAATTTCAAAGATTACTCACACCTTCAATGCACTTGACCTTGAAAATTCTAAGTAAACTCCTGCAGGTAGCATTGGGAATTTATTTTCGTTAATTGCAATAGCTTCTAAGAATTAACGCATGAATTGCTTAAACAGCCCGACGGTGAACTTGACCTTGAAATTAATTGCCCTGAAAGGTACGATCCCCCTCACATTCAATGACCTTGTACATTATTTGACTTTGATGCTGGGAATGTGTACCTGCCCATCAATGACTTTGACCTTAAAAATTCTTTAACTTTGATGCGGGGAATGTGTACGAGATTCGATCTTGACTAACTTTAGGGTGGTCTAGAATCCACCTAGCATATCTATGACCTTGGCCTTGAAAATTCTTTGACTTGGACGTAGTGAATGTGTAAGAAATTTGACCTTGACTAACTTCAGAGTGGTCCAGGATCCGCCTAGCTATACTACCTCGGCAATATGGGCAAAGCGTTTGTTCGTTTCCAACGTTTGCATCCTCCATTGGTCTAGCACATTATTCGTGAAGCAGGTACCTACATGGTAACAATCTCACCTCTGGACGTCTTCGCATTGAAATTCTACAAACGCCACAATTTTTTACAAGTTCCATATCTGCAGCACAATTTTTTATTCAGAAGTAATTCCTTACTTTTAAGGTAAGGCAGAACATTTCGTTTGTTGTCAATAGATACAATAGTTTTTTGTCTGTTCAGGCAATTTGATGAAAAAAAATTGTAATTTGTATCATGAGAATACGTTTCTGAAATAGAAATGAAATTATCTGAAGTACAAATGGTATTCTCTGTAGTACATTTGACATTTTCTGGAATCAATTTGATGCTTTCTACAATCCTTCTGATATTTTCTGAAATACATTTGTAACTTAGTGTTCCTTTCCCAAATTTGTAGATAGTAATTATTTTACAACTCATAATAACCCAACATCCTCCTCCGCCAAGAAGGGGTTGAAATGATTAGTATCCATTTTATTAAGAATGCAGATGAATACAGGTACATTTTGTACCAATTCATTTTATTAAAAAGGATCTGGTGCTTATAAAATTTGAACATTAGTCTGACCAAATAGTAGATACTCCTTCACGAGCAAAAAAATTTCTTAGTACCATAATAAAGCTGTTTGTTGAAAAGGATTCTACTGAGAATTAACGGTCTAAATCATTACAAGGCCTTTGAAAAGTGGAACTTATTCCTGCACCTTCCTTGGATAACTGGGGCATGCTCTTTTTAAGATAAATCTTTCTACCACCGTGTGTTTCGGAAGTAAAAGTATTGGAAATTTAAAATCACAAAATCCTTAACTAATTAGTTTGTATTCTTAGTAATGCTTTGTTATAACAAATGTCAGTAAATTGTTGAAATTCTGCCTAAAATGTTGTGTCTGCAATAGTACAAAATTCTGCATTTTATGTTTCACTATATATTAGCCCTCATCTCTTTCTTACATTAAGCTTATTTGAATTTCATACAAATCTTAACATCCATACTACTGTTCTTCGTTGTACATTTCAAAAAGTGATTGAAAAACCTTGCTATTCGTGGAACTTTCAGTTTTATGCTATAACCGCCCATCTTTCTTCTTGTAGTTTTTAAGGGCTATAATAATTTTGCATCCTCAAAAAACGCTGTTAAGAATTTACTACATTGCAGTAGGTAGCTCGTTATGTGACCAGAGCTTGTCCTGGTAGTATATCTTGCTGCATCCTCACTTGTAAGAAGAGAAAACATGTCTGTTTTTTATGTCCACTAAAGACTTAATGAATGATTTGCAGAGGTAAGAATTGCGGGATTTTTGCTTTTGAGGCGCCGTACCATGTCAAGGGTATATGCGTCTAGCTTCCTTATTATGTTTCGTTTAGTTTTATTAAAACCGAATACAGGAGTTATTTAAAATTTCCTTTTAACTTCGTTAGGAAATTTAATTATATTCTTCGGTATAGTATAGAGAATTAAATCTATCTCTATTAAAACAATTTAAGGTTTTTGATTGATTGAATCCAAACACTGATAAGAGCCATGTTAATGCGTGTAAAATGTGGATGATCAGATTACCATTATTAAATTTATTATAAGCTTTGTTTTTGAGAATTATACGATTAGCAAAATCCTTTGCTGAACTTGCTTTAACTGTCAATGTCTACATTGTCACCCTGTGTGGAAATCCTAATTAACGTACGTTAGATGTTTGTTTTTTTCCGATTTATCGAAATTCGGTGTGTTAAAAATGTTATAGATTTAAAATGTTTCCATGGTTAAGATACTTAGAATAGGGTATTTAAAATTAAAAACGTAATTCATGTTGATTAAATGAACCGTGTTCTGAGAAATATAAGATGTAGTTGATTTTCGCATCTGGTGACGCCCTAATAGCGGAAGTTAGGATTTAGTTTTGGTGTAAAGAGTGGTTATTCCTATTTTTTATATTTAATGGTTAATTATAGTTGGTCGAGTTAAAAGTTGCGTTATTGAAAATTGTTATCGCAGTTTAATTTCATGATGGATAAGAAAAGTTTTTAAGTAACGTAATATGTTCCGGAATAAATTTTGTGTGCTGTCGTTGATTCGAAAAGTTCAGTCGAATTCATATAGTTCTTCATTTATGTCAATTTTACCAGTTCAATTTATAAGTGGAATTGTTCTTGGAAGTATAGAAAATTGTATATGCGTGAATTTATTCTAGTTATCAAGATTGTTTTTTCATGGGAATTGTGCACTGTGCATTTTTTGGGTATGGAAGTTTGTATGCGATGGTTAGAAGGATGACGTGATTTTGAGAGGAAAGGAAAGATTTATTTTCTTTTGTTCAGTCTTTGCTGAGATTTAGAAGAAGGCGCAGGTTGTTGCGGATTGGCCACGTGCGCGAAGTTCCTTTGAGCAGGGTAGAACTTATTTATTAGTGGAGTTGATCGGCCTATTTCCACAGTTTTTGCTTTTTGAGCCCGACGTTTCGGAAGCGGATTCTGCTTCCGTCATCAGGCTTAGTCCTGAGAAGGACTGTTTTCGTAGTTGAGTCGGATTCATATGTTATATATATTTTCCCAAGCACTTGACTACTCTCAGATTCGAACTTGGTACCTTTCACTTACTAGTCTGACACCTTTACGGCTGAGCCACTGAGTAATCCAATAGATATTCCTTAGTAGATAGTGTGGTGATGGGTGACAAGGTGAATTTCTCGAGCTCACAATTGGTCTCAGAGGAATTCCTTGCTTATGAATGTTTGGTAGCCGTACAGATGCGGAGGTTTGCTGTAATGTGGAGTAAGTCTAGTTCTCTGGTAATCGGAGAACTCCCCCTTATGTTTTTCCAGCGTCAGGTATATCCGTCTTTCGATTGATGGTGTGGGGTCTTTTGGTATTTGTTTGTACTCGCCCCCGTCTAGTAGTTCTTGGATCTTACTGTTGTAAGTGTCCATATTCATTACCACAGTCGCATTTTCTTTGTCTGCCGGGAGAATTTTATCATTGGGTCATTCTTAAGGAAAATGACCGCTCTCCTTTCTATGTTAGAGAGGTTATGTTTAGTTCGCCTAGATGAATCTAGGGCTGATGTGACCTTCTGTATTCTTCGGCTTTAGGATCTAATTTCATAGCTGTTATTTACGTGATACCGGAGGGTTAAGTGGAGTCTACCGTAGGAAATATTTTCCGTTGCCTTTTTTAGGGGATTTTTTTGATACTTCGTTCACTCCAGGATATATCGTTGTGTATCGTTTGTCAGAAGTAATCGTATTACGTATTCTACGAAGAAGGTGCTAGTGTTGAATGTCAGTGCCGGTCCGGATTTTTGGACTGATTCTCGCATTTCGTTTGCCGATGAATTGTACATGGTTCCAGTTATACATTAGTCTCGCGTGCACGGCTGACCCCTAACGAATGATAAATTTGCAGTAAATAGAACACTTGAACAAGTTTTGTGTAAATATAACTTTCGTTTCAATACATTTATATAAATAGTTGAAGATTAAAGTAATACTTGTGTATATACGTTAAACCAGATGGGAAGGTGATCAAAGCATATTGGTTTTGGTATAAAGATTTGCCGTTAATGAGGTTTGTGTAAATATAATCTAAGAATTGAGAAGATGAAGAAGATTAGTTTTCATTAAACAAATACCGAAAGGGTTAATTGCCCGTTGTGTGAAAGAAAGCGAAAGTTTGTTGCGCAAGTAGAGGTAACTATTTTTCTGAGGTTACTTTTGTGGTTTTAATAAATTGTTTATTTGTCTTTATTTAGGTGGATGAATATGCTTTTGCTTATCATTTTGTTCCGTAGTCCTTCAGACGCTTATTCAGTTTTAGGAAAGTGAATTCACCCGCGTAGGTATCATATTGTACGTTGTTTGTTTTATTCTGATTACGCTGTACCAAAATGACGTATTACATGGATGGGTTAAATTTATATGTTCGATGATGTTATTATTTTGTTTGATGTTAATTAAAATTTAAAGTACATAAGGTATTTGGGTTATCTGAGCTTGCAAGACTCATTCCAATTCAGTTTACTAGAAATTTTACATAATAATATACTTAATGTGTTTTGGACATTACGCTGATTGTTTATTTTAATTCGTATTTGATATCAATATATATATATATATATATATATATATATATATATATATATATATATATATATATATATATATATATAAAGTGTAAAATGTTCTCGTAACAAATCGTTAAACTAACTAGAGATACAAGCCATTCACCCAAAATAATGCCTTTGACTCAGTCGGTTGATTAACGTAGGATGGTTCAGTCTTTTGATTTGTTTAATTACCACAATTTAGGCTTGGTTATTTCCCTTGAACGCCAATAGAAAAAAAATGCAATGTAACACTAATAAAATGATCCCGGACGCCAAGTTATTTTTTTATTATGCTCGGAATAACTAAACCGAGGTTGTTTACAATAAAAATTTTATCAAAATGGAAAAAGTAAAATATATACAAACTATGTTTATTAACAGTTAAAATGATAGGGCTATATAAAATATATCTTAAAACTAGTTATAGCCTTAATTACTAATTAACTGTTATAAATATAAATACATGTTCGTAAAATTTTGTACACAAACTTTTTAATAACCTCTGGTATCCAAACGATTACGGAAATGTCAACCAAAGTGATGTCATCTTTGCACCAATATTGCGCAATATCTCGAAATAATACTTTACATTGTAAACCACACCCAAAAATGGAATTTTACTTCTTATAAATTTATTTTCATGAAATTGAATAATCCGTTTATTGCCTTTTCTTGAAATTTTGAATGCAACAATTGCAATCATAAAATGAAAGCGTACGTAAATGTAGAATTAAATACGTACTTAAAATGTAATTAAAGTAGAAGCGTAAAAGTAATAAAAGTGTAACTCAAAGTAAAAGAAAAGGAAGTGCCTGCAAAGAGCAAATGTTTTAATTTTTAGTATAATGCCATTACCATTAAATCAATGGCACCTTTCACAAAATCTAGGTGGAACCCCAAAAAATATGGCTTCCTGCATCTACAGTGTACCACAAGAAGTGAACAAAATGGACGCCTAGAATATCAGACGATGTAGCCGTGCGCGAAAAGATTTGCGCAAAGAATTAAGTCAACCATGACGCATTGTGAGAAAATATTCAGCAGAAAAAATAATTTAAAGAAGTGTGAGTATAAACCATTAAGAAGTATATACACTTAAGTTACACCAAAATGCAAATTAAGTTGCCTACCTCATACTTACAAATCATTAATAAATAAAATTTGTCTTATATTTACAACTAAATGAATGGAGAACCTAAATTACGGTATATTTTAATACAACTCAAAATGGGTTGTTACAGTATAGTGTTTATAAATTTAATATTATTCCTTCAAGTGTACAAATTTTGCGATCTTATTCTTCTCACACAACGTTATTATTAATTACGTTGGTAACAATTTAAAAGATTAGATATTTTAGGTTTACATTCAAGCTATCGAGTTATTTATTTGTTTGCGGAAACTGTCGATTTACACAACTTCGCAGTGGCAACTTTTTAGTTCTTTGGTTATTTAACAAAAGCTTTAACGTAACGAATAAGGAGAAATTCTCTATTAAAGTATTTGCTATTTTGATTTTGGTGATATAAGATTATCTTAACAGATGTAACGTAACATAATTATAAAGTAAATAGTTCGTTGACCGAATAGCCAGTGATTGTTTTGCGAGTATTCGCAAATATTTTTTAAGTCTTTTAGGAATAGAAGTGCCCGCTGTATTCGCCGATTTACCAGGTAAGCGATTAAAGGTAAGCAAGTTTGTGTGTTTGTTTGCGGATTTTAGCTTACTTTTTCGAATTAGGTATTACGACCCCGATTTTGATGTTTATTTGATTATAGAACCGTTATAGGTGTTTGATCGTATTTGTTTATTTTCGTGTTTTGGGGTGTATTTACTTTTTAAATTTAATAATTAATCACTGTATTGACCAGTTATTTTTGGTTATTTGAGCCGATAATTTTACGTTGAAGTTTATCGAAAGGTATAATGAGTTTTGAGTTTTATTATCGCAATTTGGCGAACTTTAAATGAAACTTAGGATTTTATTGAAGTTTAGGTGAATTTTGCGTAGATGTTTTTGGAGTGGAGTTTTAGCTGGAGGGAGCGTTTTATTTTCCCGCTGTAAATGTATTTAACAGGTGGCCCCTTTGTAACATTTTTTCCAATTTTGACGTTATTGGGTTGTGTAGAGTGTCCTTTTGGAGTGTTAAGTAAGAACCCCGCCCATACTACTGAGCTATGTCGCTTACTTTCACATTACCTTTACGGGCTGATGTTTTAGTGAGTATTTGGCCCGTCACAACATCTTGTTTCAGTATCACCTAGATACAAAAACTTGATGAAAGTTTAAGATGTTGATTTGAAAACCAACTCTACCATCTTACATATAGAAAAAAGATTTAAAATTCACGTCTAAAATGCTGATTTGCATTAGCTTACAGTTTGCAAAAAACCACTCGTATGTATATTTATAACTAAACTTGAAATCAGGCTTCTATATTATTTTACATAAAAGTGCCGTCTTATCGCAAATAGTCATTACGTAATATGTTGTTATAGCCCTATACGATAATTACCGTATAATAATAACGGTCTTAATCTCACAATGCATTAGAAAAACTGCTTTGTTCGAACGTTTTAGCTTATTAAGATAGATACTATTTAAATAGGTATAGTAACAAGTTTTAAAATTCAAGTCTAAGATATTGGTTTGAATCTAGCTTCTACCAAAAGAGCCTTGATTTATAAACAAGTTTCAAGAATTCATTTCAACCTGATCACCTTAGTTGACTTATCACTATGCTGACCTGAAATCAATTTCAGTCAGATGGTCTGAGGTACAAAAATGTGATGAAATCTAAGATGTTGATTTGAAGTAAAAAGTTTCACTGCGTAAACAAGACGAATGAAATCCAAAAAGGTACACTGAAATAGGATGGCGAAATCAGGTTGGCGGGAAGCCAGAAAGACACTCGGAAACAACACGGCGTAAGCAAGCAAGATAACGGAAACCGAAACAGAACACCCGATCGGTAGCAATGCGTTTAGCATAGGCTTATTTTCAAGGTGTCAACTCCACGGCAAAAGGACGCGCCTGACCAAAATGTCACCCCAAGATACCGGTTATACCCAGCGTCAGCCAAAGTGGATTCTAGATACTGCTGCAGCACTCAATACAAGATGCTGGTCGAACCCGGGCAACGTTACAGTTTTAAACAACACAGTGTTCTGAGCACCCTTTTCTAGCACCAGATTAGACAGTTTGAGATTGTCCTAAACCCTATTTACGTCTGAGTTAGTTCTCAACTCGGCAGCTTATTCAAGATGCACAATGCAGTTGACTTTCATTTCCAGTTTTGATAATACACTTCATTTTTTATTTTAACTAATATTATGTCAGAGAAGTAGTTATTAACACGTTTACAAGCAAATCCATAAATAGATTTTAATAAATTTTCAATTACTAAAGTAATATCGGAAACGAGTAATACAGTGATCTGAAACCAGTTTCTATCAAAATATCTGGATATAGAAATTAGATTTAAAATTCAAGTCTATGATATTGGTTTGAAACTAACCTCTCTCAAAAGGGGCTTAGATTTGAAACAAGTTTGAACACACAAAGTCGTCGTTATTGAAAATTGACAAATGTCTGGGGGAAATGAAATCGACGTTTTAGACTTTCAACTTGAATCTTGCTTCGAGAAAATACAGCAAATGTACAACCGCGTCACACAAACTCCTTATTGAAAATGGTCGCCTGGGAATAATTTGGTCTTAGTACCTTTGTATTATTCACCAAATGAAAATTTGAGGTCAACTTCTTAGACGTGCTACTTGCCAAAATACAGCAATTGCCTTAACGGTAATTGTTATTTTAAACTGAAAATATATAATGGGTTTTTTCCGCTGACGGGTTACATGAAGAGTTTACTAGACAATTAATAGAAGTTAGTGATTATAATTAACGTCTTAAGCAACTTATTTATTCATTTACATTGCATCTCTAGTCAAATTGGTTTGCGATAGCTAATGCTCAAATACATATTTTTTATTTCAAACGAACACCCGTGAAAATTTAAAACCCACAACAAATAATACAGTGGCATTCCAAATTTCATCCATTACAACTGCATGAATCTTCCATTAGAGACTGCGCTGTGTTTATTGCTGTTTTGACGTATTTGCCGCGGCTTGTTAGTTTTTTGTTTCTGGGTTGCGTGACTATTGTTTATTTATTTATAGGTTTTACAGTGTTTGTACTATTACATATTTTATTGGTTATGTCAATATCTTGAGCCGCCTGGTGTTGCGTTTATTCAGATGCATGTCTGCAAACTTCATTGAATACCATAAATTTCCAGATTCCATATAAACCTTCTATCTTTAACAGTAATTCGCCTATTTGTGTAGCAGCTGTTTTAGACCTTGCTTCTCACGTCTTTAGTGAACGTCTTTTAGATCACAGCGACTTTATGCCTGTGCAATGTGAAGGTTGATATCCAGGAAAACTTTTGATGCGCTGCAGGGGCTAACACACTAGGTCAAATTTTGGAGTCTTAACGATATTCTATGAGTTGGTATGAAGTACCAACATTAGAATATTACTTTCCGATTGCAATACAGTATGACTCCAGTACAAGTTTTGGAAACCTAATGCCGTCTTATGAATTAATATGGGACTCTAGTATTAGAATGGTGTTTCAAATTTTAAGTTTTCCCTTCACAATATAGTAGGTTGAGCCACGTTGAATGTTGTTTCAATCTTTAGGTTTTTCTGCCTTCCGATATTTCTAAAATATAACGCTAGATGGTACTACGAACAGACACTTTTTCAAAAATACATCGTTAGATGAAACCACAAACAAACAAACAAGGGCCACTGCAGTGGAGCTAAGACTCTGTGACAAGTTTAGGAGTCATCAGTACCATCTCATCTCGGTCAACTTGTCTAAACCTGGTGTAACCTAAATCGTACATCTACAGTGTTATGGAATTATTATTATTATGGTTGTCACGATAAAAATTGGGTAAAATAAAGCGCATCTTTGTTGTTCCGTTAGTAACTTTCAAGCTGTGATTTTACCAACATAAATGAATTCGCCATATTATGAACATACAGCCGAAGGTATTCGAGATTTGGAGGATTAAAGGGTAAATTATTACTGTATAACAACACCTGAAGGGGAGAAGGCTCAGAAGAAGAAAGCGACACTGAGGTTGAGGGCAAAGTTAATGTTACCACAGACATCGAGGAGCCATGGGAAAAAGGGGAGAGAGATGTAGATATCTACCAGGCAAAGAGGATGATAATGCTGCTGATACATGATGCTGTTATTGTAGTAAAATAGTAAGCAAACCAAACTTAAGTACTTCAAACAAGGAACGTTTTATAAACATGACATTTTATCTACCACTATGATTGTTAATAATTATTTTCTAAGTATTACATAATCATAGTTTTTTTAGTCATTCTTAAACTGAATAACATTGTTACTATTGCGGAGTTTAGCAAAACGGGCACGATCTAAAAGTTTTGTTAATAAGTCTGCCAATTGATATTGTCCACTAACATGCTCAACTTTAATTTTTACTATTTCAAATTTCAAGCCTTTCCGCCATAACAATTACAGAGACCTACATCTACTTTTGAAAATATACCACTAGATGGATCCACGACAATCAACTATTATAGAACACACTCATTAGATTTAAAAATACACCACTAGATAGCGCCACAAACAAACAAACAAAGCCAACCAATCAGAATACAGAGCCTTCGGCCTCCAATCAGAGCACAGAGCCTGGGCGGAGTCTAAGGACCAATCAGGGACCACCCTTAGGCAATCAGCAAGAAGTGGGCGTAGTCACGTGGGGGAAGGGGCGAGGTCATGGGGTGAAAGTTGGCGTGTATGTGGGGGTGACCTATGCCGTCACAAAAAAGTGGTGGGGTATCATTTTCGGGTTGGTTTAATAATATTTAATCTACTAAATCTTATCCTAAAATAAAATTAGTTTTCGCAGTTGGCTTTTTCAAATACATTCATCTATTATATGGCAGGCCTTCATTTGTGTTTTCATATTTCATATATTTATTTGACAACTTAATATATACTGAGCACGGTAACTTTATTTGTTAACGAAACGTTTAAATTTGTATAAAAATCCACTAAAAGGTACGTATATTAATGTGAACCACGATTGGGAACACGTATCATAGATGCATACAGGGTGTATTTTAAAATCACCGACAACCGAAAACTGGAGATTCTATGATTCAAAATAAGACAAAAATTATCATAAACGCTTTTCCGAAAATGCTTCCTAACCGAGATACAGGTTGATTAAAAAATACTTTTTTTAAGGTTTTTTAAGATTCCTAAAAACTACAAAAGATATTACACTGAGATTTGGTACACCTACATGTCTAATTAAATACAATTAATCAGGTGAGTTTGAGTCAACTGACTCCATCCAGTGTCGTAGAATATTTTTAGTTTATAAGTTTAAGTAAAAAAACGCACGCTCCTGGTTTTTTTGAAGAAATATTTTTTTGATAGATTCAACATTTAATTCTGCAAATAAAATCATACTTATTATGTTTTCGATTCGGCACCCGTTTTTGAAATATTTTGCATTAACATAAACGACTACATTATTCAGTAATAACCAAATTAAATAAATCGGAGATTGCTTTGCATTTAACAGTTACGTATCTTACGTTTGCTAAAATAGTTGCATTTACGCGTGTTTTGTAATTCATTGTTTGTGTCTAATTACTGTGAAAAAATGAATTATTCCAAACGAGAACTGGTCGATATGCATTTATGTTATGGTAATACTAATTGCAATGCTCGTGCAGCTGCTCGACTTTATGAACAAAGATTTCCAAATAGAAGACACCCACTTCATACTACGTTTAGAACCGTTCATCGTAACTTGTTAGAGTATGGAAGTTTAAAAGGAAAGAAGAATTCCGGACGAAATGCTCGTGTACTAGTTGAAATTGAGGAACAAATTTTATACAGAGCTTATGAAAATTCATCAATAAGTACGCGTGAGTTAGGTTTAGAATTTGGTGTGCCGCATAGCAACTCTTGGAAAGTTTTACGAGAACAAAATTTACATCCCTTTCACCTATAAAAGTGAATGCATTATTGCCTGCTGACCATCCTCGTCCAATGAATTTTTGCGAATGGTTTTTAAATAAAAATGCTGAAGATGTACAATTTGTTAGAAACTTATTGACCACGGATGAGTGTATTTTTTCCCGAAATAGAATAATAAACTTGCATAATTCCCACAAATGGTTAGATGAAAATCAGCATCAAACTGTAGTTACAGCTCACCAACATAGATTTAGCGAAACTATTTGGATAGGTATACTAGACGATCACCTAATCGGATCTATCCGTTTTCCTCAAAGACTTACTGGCGAATTCTATTTAAATTTTATTATTTTTATTAATTTTAAACGACGTACCCTTAGATGTTAGAATGAACATGTATTTCGTGCATGGTGGTGCACCACCACATTCTGCACGAAACCTCAGAGAATTTTTAAATGCATGGTTCCCTGGACGCTGGATTGGATGAGGAAGTGAAGTACCGTGGCCGGCACGATCGCCAGATTTAAACCCATTGGATTTTTTTGTGTGGGGGTATCTGAAAACTCGTGTCTATTCTGTTCAAATTGATAATCGAGAGCAACTTTGGAATCGCATACAGATGGCATGCGATGAGATTAGGGCTATGCCACAAATTTTTCAATGTGTTAGGTTTCATTTGCTAAGAAGAATACAAGCTTGTATTCAAAAGGACATTTTGAACAATATGTATAAAAATAATAATTATTTTATTTTTGATTCCTTCAATATCCCTTTAATAATGTACCTAATAGTAGCATTATTTTTTTGTAAAATAAAACAAATTTTGATTTTTATTGAATAATGTGGTCGTTTATGTTAATGCAAAATATTTCAAAAACCGGGTGCCGAATCGAAAAAATACTAAGTATGATTTTATTTGCAGAATTAAATGTTGAATCTATCAAAAAAATATTTCTTCAAAAAAACCAGAGGCGTGCGTTTTTTTTTTACTTAAACTGATTACCTCGAACTCACCGGATTAATTGTATTTAATTAGACATTTAGGTGTACCAAATCTCAGTGCAGGGCCCGCTCGAGCCTTCATGTCACCCCGAACAAACAGACAATTTGCCGCCAGTTTTTTTTAAATAAAATAAAAATTATATTAAAATCATTTATTTAAAAAAATATGTGTAATACATTACATAATAAACATTTAAAAAGGGCGAAACTTAAAAGTACTGGTACATGTAAGGTGCATTTTTATTGCTATACTTATATTCTATTAAGAAAGTACAAAAAATATTGCGTAACCAAACAGAGAAATTTTAGATTCTATAAAAATATAACTATAAAATAAAGCAACCTAAAAGAAATTTTTCTTTCTAACTTTGATTTCCGCAAATGTTTTTATTACATCTTTTAAGTTAACTTGATCAGCAATTTCATGCTCAATCACTAAAATGTCCAACCCATTAAGACGATTTTGCGTTGTAGTTGAACGTAAAAAATTCTTAATCAATTTTAATTTGGGAAAACTTCTTTCTCCACTTGCAACAGTTATTGGTATACACAGCAATACTCTTAGGTTTGGGGCACAATTTAACATTATTATTAATTTTAGAACAGTGCTTGGGCTTTCTTTTTCGCCCATAAGCCCCGATACTGCATAAATTTCTTCTGCTAATTCTACCCCATTAATATCAACAGAATCACCGTGAGTTAAAATACTTTCTAGATCGTTGCAATGTTTTAAAAGATTTTCTTTAGACATGCCCTTTAAATCATATATATTATATAAAAATTGAAAATAATTACTATGGTGACTAAGTTGTTTAAATCTAGTATCTATTGCATTTAGTGCCTGGTCAATTGTAAAATAAAAAAAATCTACCTTTTAATTTTCTTTAGGATTCTCTATCGGTTCATCTCGAGCTTCGTATGGGAAATTCCTTTTTTTCTTCCTACGCGGTGTCGTGGTATTGTTGATTCAAAATTGGCTTCAACGTCAATTTCGTCAGCCAGTTCTCTCGCATCAACAATAGTTTCATTAAAAGATTTATCCGATCGAAGATCCTGAAAAAACTTTTTGCAATTTTGCAAAAGATCAAGTGCAGATGCTAGATCATAATCTTTTGTCTGCAACAATTTGCTTATTGGATTAATACAGTTTAAAATTTTATACCAAAGAACTATTGAACACAAAAATTTAAATTGTTTAATACAACTTAATAAACCCGAGGCTTCGTCATTTCTTCATTCTCATAAATGCTTAGCAAGGCGTCGTATACGCCTCCGATATAAAATCTTAAAGGCTTTAAAGCCTCTGTCCTACTCTCCCATCTAGTATCACTTAATGGTTTTAAAGTCAAACCCTGGACGTTTTAAAAGAATTGCCCAGAGAAAAGTAGATGCTGAAAAAAATACATATATTTTTTGAATCATATTAAAGAAATTAGCGCCTTCCATAGATGCTTTTACCATATCGTTAACTACTAGATTGAGAGAGTGACTACTACATGGAACATAGAAAGCTCGAGGATTTAGGTTCTTAATCCTAGATTGCACTCCTGATTTATCGCCCCGCATATTAGACCCGTTGTCATATCCCTGTCCTCTTATATCCTGTACATTTAAACCCAAATTATTAAGTTCTGCAATTATAATTTCAAACATTTGCTTCCCTGTAGACCTTTCAACTGGAAGAAAAGCCAAAAAGCTTTCCTTAATTTTAATTTCAACCTCATCCTGATTGTAATCAGTTTTATTGATTGAAACATACCTGTTTACAAGAGTCATTTGCTCCACCTTAGAAATATCAGGAGTGCAATCTAAAATTATCGAATAATATTTGGCTTTTTTATTTCATTAATAATATAAGATTTCACACTTTGATGCAACAGGTCTATTATCTTGTTTTGAATATTTTTCCCAAGATAGTGAGTTTTCGTTTCTTCTTTTTTAAGCACCCTACGTACGTGTGCTTCCATCACGGGATCAAATTCAGATAGCAGCTCAACTATTTTTAAGAAGTTACCGTTATTATGCTCAAACAGCTTGTCGCTTGTACCTTGGAAAGCCAGACAACTTTTACCAAGCATTTTAGTGATTGCTACGATTCTTAAAAGCACTTCTTGCCAATGGTTTATTTCAGCGTTAACAAGTCTTTGGGAATCCGCATCTATAGTTTTATAACACTTTAATCTTAGGTTCAGTTCTAGAAAAGATTTTTGAGACTGAATATGATTTTTAGAAATTTCGTGGTCTTTTAAAGTTCGATTCAGATGCTTCCAACTTTTAAACCCCTCCTTTGAAAGGGAACTAACTACACAGCCAAAAGTTTTGCAGCAATACGCAATTTTTTGAGACAGAATACACTAGCCAGTCTCTTAAAATTTGCTCTCCATTACTTAAAATTCTTTTAAAATAATTAGGGCTAACTTTTCTACCAGTCTCATCGTATGGAAATCTATAATTGTACAATGGTTTAGGTGGACCTTGCCTTACCAAAAAGATTCTTTCGGCGTCTGGTAGTATCATTGGCCAGAATGCTGGATCTGTACTTAAAAGTTGTTGAGCGCTTTCTGTAGGTGCCACGTTGGTATCAATAGTGCTCTCATTTGGCGACGGAAGGCTGCCACTGTCACTTGCAAGTATTAGTGCAGGTATATCGTTCATTTGTTGACCCTCATTTTTCTCAGGTGAGTCTCTGTTGTCAGTGTCTTTCAATGCTGCCTTTGATGTAGAACATTTCGAGTCGTCATTTGTTTTGGTACTGCCCGGCGTACTCTGTAAATAATTTAGTAAAGTGCCAGATTGTCTTTGCCTCTGTATTTCCTTTTCCACCCTTCGTTTTTTATATTCGCAACCAGATAGTTTTTTGCGTCCCTCGGACATTCTGGAAGATACACAAAATATCTGAAATAAAACAAAGCAAATTATAAGAAAATTGTCTTACAATAGACTTAGTTAAATTAGACAAGTACTGCACTTTTTTATGCTCATTTACGATTTAGGGGAACGATTAAGCAGTTTTATATGTTTTTTATATTTATAAATTATGTAATAGTAGTAAAATAGTAACGAACCTACCACACCTGATACCTTTCAAATTTGAAAAAGTATAAGCACTTGCATTTTACACAATTTTGCTTCAAAATCTAAAATGGGGCAATTTTTCTTGTCCAATTTAGTCAGATCATGCATAGATTTATTCTAGAATGCTCAATGTTTAAATAAATATTTTATTTTAATTTTATAAAATATCTAACAAACTTTTGCTATTTTTAAGAAAATTTTATTTATAAAACTAGGTAAAAATATTCGTTGCTTTACCTAAAAGGGTAGTTGATAATAAAAAAAGAATCAGGGTCTATTGGTCAGTAAAAGGCAGGAATTATTAAAAAAAAATCAAGCTTTAGGGTATTCCGTATATTTCATAACCTTTTTTAAGGTATTTGAAAAAGCTCCTTCGCAGATGAAAATTAAATTTCAAAGACGATTTTTTAACGAAACATAAACAAATTTCAGTCCTTTTAAAATTATCAAAACAAGTCTTTTAACTTTTTAATTAATTCATCTGTTTTGTTCAAAAATCGTTTTCAAAATTTAATTTTCATCTGAGAAGGAGCTTCTTCAAATACCTACCTTGAAAAAGATTATGAAATTTAAATGAAATTTTGTTTTTAACACGCTTATATTAGCTTCACCTATATGTTTGTTTGCTTGTCTGTCTGTTTGTAACCGACTTCTTTGAACAAGCAAGCGGGCGGTCGGCGATACATACGATACAAGATACGGTGCATTTGGGATCCATGCCTATCCATCGAGTAAGTCCTTTCCAATTTTAGCTCCAAATAAACTGTCATGTTATTTTTGCAAGCAAAACCATCTCATTTTTGATTGTGACGTATACAAGGCATTAGATATTTCAAGTAGAACAAGTCAATTATTTGAAGCTATGTAATAACTGTTTCGATCCTACCAATTATTGTGTATTATTGTGCAAAAAGCGTGGGGTGCTTTGTGCCATATTTTTCATTCACCGAGCACCCCACGCTTTTTTTACAATAATACTAATCTTTTTCGTTTATTTATATTTTCTGCCTATATTAAGAATTATTTTTCGTTTTTTAGTTCCATTGATCATTAAAGCGTGTTTTTAGTTTTTTTTAAACTATATTTATTTTTTAATAATTTATGCCTTTTACTGATCAAAATACCCTAATTTCGTAGATTCGCTAAATTAACGGTTAACTTACCTTAAAAAATTACAAATCACACTGATTATTGAACCAGAACAGTATATACAATTGAGAGTTGCACTTGTTATCAGCACCGACGAATGAGCAAAAATAATGCTATGCTGTAATAAGACAGCCCTTTTATAATTGAAGACAATAAACAAGTCATTTCTTGTCTATTCCTAATTCAGACAAGTTCATGCGGCACCCTGCTTGGTGATTTACATGGTATATATGCGATGCGCGGTTATATTAGGTAGTGTACACAAATAACACCCGTGTTCCTTATTTAATACTTATTATTGAATAATTAATTATTTTTTCGTAATTATACCTATTTTCTTTACAACTACAGTAGAATCCTGTTATAACGAACCACACGGGACTTGAAAAATAAGTTTGTTATATCCGAATTTCGTAATTTTATTTTTACGATACATTAATAAATCACTATATTATACAATATTTACACATTTATGAGTTAGTTTTTGTTAAAAAAGTTTGTAATTTTCGATGGTTTATTATATTTCGTAGACCAAAACAGTTTATCCACACAATTTTCGATTTAAATTTTTGAAACACCGTGGCTTGAGTGATTTGCTTTCGTTTTTCTGTCCCGGTTAAATTAGCACACACAAAAACTGTTACCCGCTCTTTTGATAATTTGCCGCCTACAGATTTTTCACCTTTAAATTTTAGTGTTTTATCTGGGTTCTTTAATTTAAAAAAATAGCCCAGATTCGTCGCCATTATCACTAAAATTACCCTTGATATTAGGCCACTTATTGTTTAACTAGTCTGTTAATTGATTTATTTGATTGACAAGTTGATTAGGAAAAACCCTGCAAGGTCAGTATTGTTAAAATACATAATTACCCTTTAGGATTAAATATTTAAACACCAATTAGGAAAGTATTTATGCAGGCATTTCTAAGAAAAGAATTACAGAAGCATCAAATAATCTACGTAGCTGTTATTTATTTTACTGGCAGAATACTTGCTTACTTTTGTGTAAAATTTAACGGACGGAAACAATTTTTCCGAACGTTATATCCGAAAGTTCGTTGTTTACGGGTTTATTATAACAAACAATATTTATAAGGTATCTTATGGATAATGTGACGGGACCTTTAAAACTAGTACGTTATACCCGGAAGTTCGTTATAAGCGGGTTCGCTATTAGCAGCTTTGACTGTATATAGATGAAAAACAAGTATTTTAACTTTCTTGTAAAAACAGTGATAAGAAATGTTTTTGCAAATGAAAGGCGGCATGCTATTATTATTAATATTTTAATTTTAATATTTTCTCACATTCTGGGAGTAAAAATGTCGCCCCTCAGATTTGCCGCCCCGGACAAATGTCCGGGTTGTCCGGTCTTGGAGCGGGCCCTGCTCGGTGTAATTTCTATTGTAGTTTTTAAGGAATCTTAAAAAAACCTTAAAAAAGTATTCTTTAATCAACCTGTATCTCGGTTAGGAAGCATTTTCGGAAAAGCGTTTATGACCATTTTTGTCTTATTTTGAATCATAGAATCTCCAGTTTTCGTTTGTCGGTGATTTCAAAATACACCCTGTATATTTGGTTGCAAAAACTTTGGTTGCCCTTTTTTGATCTATTTCATTTAAAACTGAATATAGAGATTTTCCACACAAGTGTAGGTAAATGAAATTCGTTAATTTTGACATTGCGTGTATTTTTTAATGAAATAAGTAGGCACTTATTTTTATCTATTTAATAATACAAAGGAATATAATTAAAATACATTTAACATTCTAAACGATTTAAAAAAATAACAACTAAAGTACAGAAATTAAAAACGTGTAACGACTTAACAAATCCTTACATATTTTTCCATAAATATCTTTCATCTGATATTTTCTTAATTTTTGTAACTGGAAAATACCCGACAAATAATATTTCACAAATTCACCCAATTTATTTCCGAAAACCACATTAACTAATCATAACCAAAAAACATTTTTCAATGACCTCTACGGTATACATTGCGTACTATTTAAAATAATATAAAGGTTGTGCAGTTCTAAGTATTTCATGCTTGAAGATTTGGTATTATCGAATATTGTTTATGAACAAGATTAAGAAAAAAAACTTATTTCTTACAAAAATGTAAAAATTATACATGCTAATATTATAAATACTATGAATGAATATTAGGCATTCAATGAGGTCACTGAAAAATTGTGCCCGGTCTCTTTCTGTATTTGTAGACTTCTTCTCAGGTGTACCTAGTGACTGTGTTTTACCATTTACGTGATTAAATCTTTCACATACGGTGGCAAAATTACCCTTATGATTTAACTCCCTGTTACCATGTCTAATCAAAATACTCTTCCATATGGTACACCACTATAAGGTTGCCGAATTAAGGGATTATCGTGAAGTAATAACTTGCTTCCACCAAATCGAGAACCACTACTGCTACTCGAAAATAAACTTTTACTATAGTGTGATAATGTACTACCAGACCGTCGGGCTTTCATTAATGCACCAATTGCTACTATTACCGCGAATAAAAAAATTAAACCAAGAAGAGCAAAGGTAATTGCCATTTTATCCGACGAAACACAAAATGTTTTATCTCCTGGCAATCTTCCAAATGTTGTAAATATATCTAAAACGTTAAAGAAATATAAAAATAATCGATTAGTTCAATTTACTGTAATATGTACAAAAAATGAGAGTTTTGCGTGCATTGAACAAGGTGTTCCCAAGCAGATTTAAACTAATAAAGTGAGAATTTTGGTTATACCATATTGCTATGTAGTGTTTGGTTACCCTTAACAAATGTGGAGACATTGGCTCATTTTGTAAATGTATAAGGTTATTTACAACTTGAATAGTTTTAGTACGTTGCGTCCTTCGTTAATAACATGTCTATACTGTCAAACTGTAATGAAGGGAGACCATTGAAGTTTGAAAATGTAAACTTTCACCATTAACACTCATAATAAAATACTTATCTTTTTTAGGGTTTTTTAATGGTGTACTTTAAATTATACAATCTAAACGTTTCGATAACACTTACAGTTATCTTCGTCAGTAGTAATGTTTGTTAAGAATTGTTAAAGATGTTGTGAACAATTTTGCCAAATTTGAAAAATTAAAGCATAAACATAAGCCTGCTATTAATATAACAGTTTGAGAAACGTATAAAGCCAACTATAAAATTTTTAGTAAAGAATAACTAGGTCACAAAAATTAAATATTGTTAAACTGCCTCAAAGATGACAAACCAGAATACTCTCTACGACGAAAGCTTTCGTCTTCAATGTCTTCAAAACAATGTATAAATATTAGTTTTTCAAACACACTTGTAGAACATTTTGTTAGAGATACAAGAAATAATGGTTTATCGAAATATTTCAAATGGAATTCAGAAGAAGATAATCAAATAGTTAGTATTTGGTTTGGAAAGTTTATTACATTCAAAACAACAGCTTATTTATAGACTGCGAGAGATCGTCTAAAGTCCTCGCAATGCGTATTGACTCAAAAATGAGAATTGGCATGTTCAGCACTTTGTACACTGAACATAAAATATGTTAATAATATAAGCGCTCTTTACAATGAAGCTCAATTATTTAAATCGATGCTTCTCTTCGTTAACGTAGTTTGTAGGTACACAAATGTTGGCATTAATTGGTGTTTACGGCACAGATCAATCAAAAATGGTTAAGCAATGGTTGTATTAACTATTTATACAATTGGGAACACAACACTACGCCGTATTACTGACAATATCAATATCGCCTACTACTATGAAGTGGTGCACTCAACCGCTGTGCACAACTCGTCAAGATACATCTCGCAGTTTGCAACTGGGCGTGCACAATTCTCCGAGATACCTCTCGTCGTGACTCACTGAAGAACATACCTCCCCAAAATATATTTAACTACGATGAGACTAATGTCAATGATGAACGAGGAAAGGAAATGGGTATTTATAGGCGTGCCGTAAAACACCCTGAAAACATTGCTAACTGTTCATAGTCTGGGGATTAGCTAAAGGAACCCTGTTGCCCCCGTTCGTTATTTACAAAAGCGAAGATCTCTACAATACTTGGCGAGAAAGTTGGCCCAAAGGATATCCTTGCTGAAATAAATCATGCTATCGTTTTGGATGCAGGTTCAATCGTATATTATATGGTTGGATGGATGCAAGTACGTTTGACGACTGGTTTGAATGCAGCTTCCTACCCCACGCTAAAAATGTGGAGGGCAAAAGAGTTCTCATAGGTGACAACCTGGCGTCACATTTTAATGACGTCTCAATTGTGTGTCTTGTGCCTCATTCGACACATATTTGCCAGCCACTTGACATGGGATTCTTCAAACCAATGAAAACGGCATGAAGAACCGTCCTAATGAACTGTAAGAGACTTGTGCCCACTCAAAGAACCTAATAAATTGATTTGAAGCTGTATACACCCATCCTCTGAATACGCAAAATGTGCTTCAGAAAATTCCCAGCAACGATAACCCATCACAAGCAGTAGATGTAGTACTAACTTGAGTTTGAAAGAAAAGTGGTTTGGGTGGATTCCTACAGTTCAGAAGAAGACGTTAAAGAAAGTTCGCCGGCGCCTTCAGAAGGTTCCGTTAGGTTGCCATTGGATGCTCAGCGTTAGGTTGACGTGGCGATTACGCGGTAGTGTTTGGTAATCTATCTGTCAGTACCTCTGAACCGGGCCAGCCATTACGTGCCGTAGTTTTCATGTGAGCTCTCTTTTCATCATGGCTACTATCAATACAGGTCCTGCCAAATACGTTATTCGCTGTGTGGTCTGTCTTCTTCAAGCTGAAGGTAATACTGCGGCTGAAATTGATGGAAAATTGTGTGTTGTGTTCGGGGAAGGCATTGTGAGTGAAAGTGCAGTGCAAAAGTGGTGTAGAATTTTTTAAAAGGGCGGACTGATGTCCATGATGAAGAGGGTCAAGGGAGGAAGTCCGTAGCAACAGACGGCAACGTCGAAAAAGTGAACACTGTGGTTCGAGAGCCCTGACGGTTGACAATTTCTGAACTGTCTGCTAAACTTCCCAAAATTTCTCTAGCAGCACTTTATGACATTGTTACAGGACGGCTCGGCTACCACAAATTTTGTGCACGATGGGTGCTCAAACAGCTTACAGATGTTAAGAAACTGCAGCGAATTGATTCTGCAGCAACGTTTTTGTAGCGCCACTATGACGAAGGAGAACTGTTTTTGGGAACAATCGTAACGGGAGACGAGGCGTGGGTTCAGTCTGTGAACGTTGAGACATAAGAGCAATCGAAGCAACGGATATATACGAACTCGCCTACCAAACCAAAGAAGTTTAAAGAAATCCTGTCCAACAAAAAGCTTATGCCTACTGTTTTTTTGGACCATATAGAACTCATGCTAGTAGATTTTTTTGACCCTGGAACAACAATTACTGTAGCGGCGCATTGTAACACCATTGAACGACTACGAAGAGCAGTGCAACAGAAAATGAGAGGCATATTGACATCAGGAATAGTCTTGCTTCATGATAATGCACGCACTCACACGTCAAGGGCAACAAAGGAACTTGTTCAAGAGACTATGATGGGAGTGTCCCGGACTTGGCTCCAAGCGACTTCTATTTATTCGCCAAGTGTATCGGTTCAACACTTCACTTCACTTCAGTGTCGAAAACAACAAACAACGCCAAACAACGTAATGAAAACGTCAAAAAACGATAGAAACCGCCAAAAAGCGTCAAAAACCGTTAAAAATTGTACCAGTTCCTAAAAACAAGCACCTGTTTCTTAAAAACGTGTACCTGTTTCCTAAAAAGGGATACCCGTATGTGCAACACACAACAATTGTTAACTGTTGCAATTCAGTCGTAAATACCCTTGACTCACTTTAACCTTACTGACTGTTGTAATTTTATGAACCCCTCATGTGACCCATCTGCAGTTAGAAACGCCAACCGAAAATCACGTTGATCCACTTTTAAACGGTAATAAACATCTCGTTTGTTTCGTAGCTAGATTAGTGAACTCCCACTTCCGATTTGTTTCCAAACTAAGTTGGTGACTTTTAGTAACTAAAACCTAACTATACACAACATTTCTGCATTTCTCTCTCACTACCATGATCTTGATGTGTGTGTTTGTACGTGTGCGTGTGAGTGAGGGAGTGAGTGAATCAGTGAGTGTGTGTCCATTTTTTAAAAACAACTATAAAACAAATTCTACCAACAAGAGTTTGGGATGGCGATGGGTTCCCCACTGCCTAATGGGATAACATACAGGTAGTGGCAAAGGACGTGAATACAACTAGCCGTAAACACAAAGAAACCACGTACATCGCACTAGCAGAAAATCCCATAAGCCAAGGTAGTGTAGAAATCAAACCCATATGGATAGCAATAATGTGCGAAGAGCTTAAGCACAATATACCTGCGCAATAGGTTGCGGCAACGAAAAAGTTTAGTATATATATATATATATCTATATATATATTGGATTACTCCGTGGCTCAGCGTAAAGGTGCTAGAGTTGTAATAAAAGGTACCAAGTGTGAATCTGAGAATAGTCAAGTGCCAAATCAGTGCTTCTCTGATGACGAAAGCAGGGTCTGCTTCCAAAACAGCGCGCTTGAAAACATTATCTGTGGACAAAAGATTGTGTTGCTTATTATTGTAAGTTTGAATGTATAGAACAACTTTAAATGGGTTCACTAGCAATCGTATAAGCCTCCTTCTTCCATAGTTAAGAAATCGTTTTGGATTTCGACGCAAGAACCTCACCAAATCGCCACCTTAATTATCTCGTCCAATTACGTTAGACCGAGGACTATATAAGCGGAACCTCGGCCCGATATTAATACCGAACTAGTATAGTAGGGGTGACACGACCTGCTTAGCATTCGGGAGTTTTGCTCATACATACAATTCATTATCCCTCTATTCATCCTGCTAAGTGTTCCTGAGTGCTTTAGCACGATAGGCCTAATATAGCCTGTTCAGGTCCACAATCATAAAAAAAAATACCCATGTAGCGGCATGGTCACTGCACATACGCTACTTAAGCGAATGCTGGGGTAGTATTTTTCCCCTCAGAACCCTAACTCCGTTCCTTCCGATCCTATCCTGACCACATTCATCCTTAATCCCACCATGCATACATACGTAATGATTGTGACTGAAGGGGTTTGGAAAGCTCAAATAGGAATTAAACGGGAATTAAATACGTGACCATTCCTATTTTCCTTGCGATATTACTTATCTTATTACTTCCGTCCGGAAGTCTTCATCGATCTACTTAGCCGCCGAAGTATCTTTTCACTTCGCTCCTGATTTGTATTCCGATTTAGTTGGAACGAGAAACCGTTACTTCTACCTGCCGACCCATTCTGGGATGTCATACTTTTTCTACCAAATTTACCAGACCAGATTTTCGTTATAACGATTTCTTTCTGCTTGGACAGATTATTAATCGATTCCGTTTGTAAAATAAAACACTAAACACTTACTCAGCTGTATGCCCAGCGTAAAACAAACAGATCTTATTATACGATATCCTACTCTTTGCTTTTAGGTTGTCACCTGCAAAATACTGAGACGTCCTGGGGAATATTCCACAAGGTGTCGCCCTGTGCGGATATTTCCCTACCTTTGCTCGTCTGAAAGGGTGTAAGCCTGTTTGATTAATAAACCCTTTCCTAACACAAAAGTACCTAACACTTACACGACCGAACTGGAAACCCAATAAAACCTGTAGAATAAATCGTATAATAATTTTCATAAATTTACGTTTCCGCCAGAGTATCCTGTTAAAACCGTTATCAATCATGGGTATCCGTCATAAATACTAACGCTTTGTGTTCGTATCCAGAATACTTAATAAAGCATTACAACCCGCTTCCTGAAAGAATAAATAATGTCTTTAAAAATTAAAGCACATTTATATAAAGTAGAAACTCCGACTAAACTCCTTAACAATACTCCTGATCCGGTATATTTTTTGGGAAGCGATAATAATAATAATAGCGTAAAGTTATAAAAATCCCCTTTAATTTATACTTATTACTATTACGTAGAAAATTTCAATTTAATTTCTCAAAAGAGAATCCCGTTTTCTATAATTTTCTATTAAGCAACAACAATAAATCGCATATAAAATAAAACATAAACCCATAAACCCATAAAACACATCATAATAAATACGAGACTATCACATTTCATAAAGGTGGTGAAAGAAAATCCCACCAACTGCATTTAATATACTCATCTATTCTCGTTAAACGCGACACTTGCAATTTATTTAAAAAAGAAATCAATAACACCTGTTGACCCAATAAACTACATAAAGCCATTGCCCTTATAAAGCGCCTTATCAGTCTATTGTTCGTTTCTAAGAAAATATTTATATACATACTTTTAACATATACAAACGCCCACCGCTTGGATCGTCTAAAAAAATTTAAAATTAAATTAAATTCGCAGAATTTAACGTAAGCACAATGCATTGATTTCTTCCGAGTGTAATTTTTAATTGACTTGCGTGTAACTTTTAATTACTCAATATTATATATAGTAAACCAGGGAAATTATTATCGTAGAGTACCTTCCTAAGCTGCTGTATTATTAATTATCCGATCCTCAGAGATTCCATATACCAGAAGATCTTCCGCGGTCTACATTTCCCGTCATTCCTGATAAGGGCTACTGGGCGAACCCGCATTATATATATATATATATATATATATATATATATATATATATATATATATATATATATATATATATATATATATATATATATATATATATATATATATATATATATATATATATATATATATATATATATATATATATATATATATATATATATATATATATACGCTACTTAGGCGAATGCTAGGGTGCATTTTCCCCCTCAGAACCCTACCTCCGTTCCTTCCGATCATATCCTGACCACACCCATCCTTAATTCCACGATGCATATATACGTAATGTATGTATGTATGCTGGGAATCTATGAATGTAGCTGAAGGAGCTTGAAAAGCTGAAGCAGCCCGCCCTCCCCCTTGGGTAGTGAACCAAATACGCGGTCTTTTCCTTTTCGTTTTTCCATTTTGAATTAGATTTAAGTGAAATGTAAATAGGTTTAAGTGATATATTTAGGATTGTGGGCTTATAGGAATAAAAAGTGTTACTATCTTAAAGTTGTCATGATTTCTGCGAGCCTCTCCCATTCTCTGACTGAAGCTATGTCGGGCAAAGCAAAGAGCTACTTAAACAATACAAGTGCACCTTTTTATAAATTAGAGAAGCTTCATTAAAAAGAGTTTTAACTTCTGTTGTACGGTCTTTGAAATCTAGCAAGCTAGGTTTCCTATTTTAATTTTAGACAAAAGTTATCGACGTATAGTTCAAGATAACCTTTGAATTTTGGTTTCATATTTTTTATTTAGTCTACAGCATTTTCAAGCAGAATAAAAAAAATAGTTAAATTTTATGTTTGTGAAAAACATTTCCGGAACCATATTTGTTTTAAAACAATTTGCTTAGGAAAAATCAATAAAGTTAATTTGGACCAGGTTTTATTTGTACGTCAGTTTTCATAGGAAAAAAAAGTTAAATTATTTTCATGTGCAAAAACCAACTACTATGATCACTTGTACTTGATAGAAAGGGCGCTTTGTTGAATTTGTGGGTCAGTTCTCCAAATTTTAGGTTAGGCCCAAAAGTTTTAAAGGCATAATTGAAATTTGTCACTTGAAAAAAAAAATGCATAAGTCTACACTTGTCTCAACTTCCTTTGGACAATGTCTTGCTCAACTTCCCGAATTTTTCTAAACATTCTTACCCTTAGCTGCTGCTCATTTTGAACCTCCCAACCGTTTTCATAAATCTTTCAACAGAAGAATGACCAAAATTCTTCTATTGGTAGAGCTTGAGAAATATTTGGGGGGGTTATCTTCTCTTGGCAAATAGTTGACGTTATCCTGCTCCAGCCAGTCTCGAGTCCTTCTGGCATAATTGCACGAAGCGGGTCGGGCAAAAATATTATTTCATCGTTCTGATGATGGATATTAACAAAATTAAGCAGTTTCTGTAAACATCTTTGAGTATAAAGCTAAGCATCCACAGCTTCTCCCCGAACTCTGCCAACATCAGGTGTTGAAGCACCAGCCACTGAAATCGCACACCAGACTAAAACTTTGCCAACAAATTTTTGTTTGCTTTAAATTTTACTTTGTTTGGACAATTTTCAATATCAGAGGTATTAAAACCCATCGTTACCTTTCATTTCAGAATGTGACAACGTAAAATATTTCTCATCATCCATTATGATAACATGGTAGTTCACAAAATGCCTTCGTCTCAAACCTCTGCAACATAGGTATCTTTAGAGCTGTGTCTGGGTGTATTTAGCACACTTCTATCTCTTTCTATCAACTACACCATTTTTTGACAAAGTTCTATGGATGGTCTTGTATGAGACGGCCACCCAGCTTTCGAATAGGCGGATTGTAGGAATCTATTAGTCGCCTTTTGACTCAAAACATGAGGTTTGTCAGTTTTAGGCAAATTAATGTAAGGTATACCCTCTTCGTATTCTCTTATTGCCCGATACACTGTTGCCTGACTAACGTTTTGATCTCTGAACAAGTTTACAATTTCACTTTTGGGCAGCCGTCAAACTAAGCTTGCGAATTTCAAGTTTGTATGGCATTCTCAACGGCGTTATTGAATAAACTCGACGTTTGTCAAAAGCATGATAACTAGACCAGACATCCAAGCCGAGTAGACATTTCAAAGCAATATGATAACAGAAAGTGACATTATCTGCAAGAGACATTAATTCCCAAAAATTAGAAGTACATAGCCTACTTAAAAGAAATGGTTTTAAGTGTTTCAAATTTAAAACGGCGCCAGATATTTTCGCGGCTATCCGCGAATGGAATTTTGTGAAGATGTGATAGAGTAAACAACAATGACGAATTATTCCAAATGTTCTGTTTAGTAACGAATCGACGTTTCCGACACATAGTCGTCATAATCCTTCGGTCTCAAGAAAACAAGCACCGAAGAATAACTTTAAGAACTCAGTCCCGCAAAAACTTAATGTTTGTGCCGGTATTCTGGGGGACACTATTATAGAACCATTTTTTATTGACAGGATCCTCAATGGGCAAAAGTATTTGGAACTCGTTGTGAGATTATTTTGTCGCATTGGGTACATACAGTTTTGTGTTGTGCGTAGGATGTATTTT